>VDFB02058242.1:106432251-106629583 GCA_007258455.2 Sequoia sempervirens
TGATAATTTAACTAAGTGTATGAAGAAGGATGCATCCACACACACTCAATCAAATAAGATGGTTTTGATTTTGATTTGCCAAAAGTCTAGTATGAAGTATTTTTTCCAAGATTTCTAAGAGTTGTTTGTGAGATGGGTTTTAATTAATGTTTGGGGGATGAATGAAAGTGTTGATTTTTATCATAAGTGAACCTAGAGAGACTTTTGTTTACAATACATAGGTATTGAAGAACATGCTATACTTCCAAGAACTTTTTTAACTCTACAAAGTGAGATACTCAAAACTTTGAAAAAGACTTGGAATTTGACAATAATAGAATGAGTGCAAGTTTGGGTTATCCTTTGATGCACCTTTGTAAAAGTTATAGAGAAATATTTCTCTAATTGTGCAAAGCATAGCCTAAAGTTTCTTGAGATTCCTTGGACTAAGAAATTTGTTTTGATTGATGGACATTGGTTTTGGAAATTTGATCTTGCTATAAATCATTTGAGAAAACACATGTGGGGTTCAATTTTTCCTTTTATCTTTGCTTAATGGGTCCTTTTTACCACAAACACTTTCTTGCTTAGATTTTGAACTAAATGTCTAATGTCTCAATTTATTTTCATCCCACAAAGTCCATTATATGTAAATCAAGAGAATCACGGAAGTAGTTCCCTAATGTTGACTTTAGAGAGAAAATTGAGATATAAACCCAAATAGTTAGAAACTTCTAAGGATGAAATCCCAAGGGACAAGCAGTAGTACTTGGATTCCTTCAAAGGTATTTACTTCTACTAAATGGTTTGAAATTTGATGTCCTTGTTGAATTTTTTTTTCAATATTTTGGATCCAAAAAATGTGTTTAATTGACTCAAAATTGCACAATCCTAGGATGGAAAAGAAAATATCTATTGAATTTCCCACTTGGATCAATCCAGTTGCGCTTATTCCAAGAGGATGACTAGAAGCTTGACCACACTAGCTCCCCTCCACGACACTCACTTTTTTGGGTCATCCAAGTTTCAGTTCTCACAAATCTCCCATGATGAAATTTTCATCTCTACAAAGAATCGCAAGTATGTGGGATGGCTCTGAAGGTTTGACTTCCTAACACCAACAAATATTGGGATTTTTGGCTACTAAACAAGGGTTTTTAATAAGTGCATCCAATTAAAGGATACAATGATAATGTTGGAAAGAGACACTGCAAATGTTTTTTGGTGTTGTCATTGATGGAAACCCTAGTTAGTTAGTTGATTCGCATGTCATCATTTGGTCATACCAGTAGACAGATTGAAGATAGTCAAGTTAGCACAGAGCATCTGATAGTTTTGTGTTCTTTGATTCACATGAAATTATCTTTTAATATTTTGAGTTGTGGATCTCAGGGAAGAATTTTTGGTGTATTATCTACATTATCTATGAATCTCAGTTCCTTGTATCGATTTATGTGCAAGTTACAAGATCTGGTTGGTTAGAATTTCTGTTCATTAGTGCATGAAGGCTGACTAAGTCAATATAGTGTGTTGTGGATATTCAAAAAGTAATTATTTAAGTGTTTTTGTGTTCAAGCATTTTTAGTTGGGTCCTAACTATGTTGTGGCCGACTTTGGTGGATGCACAGTTTGTAAATATTTTTATGTTTTGTTGAAGCTGACATGTTGCGATTAAATCATTAGTCACATATATATATGTGATCAATTATATCATTTGTATGTATGTTTGATGTGTGTTCGATGTATGTTGATGTATGTTGCACATATCAAAAGGATTGCAGAGCGATTATGCACAATTTTCACTTGTACAGAAGAGGATTTTGTGAAGCGAATTGAAGCAGAATATAACAGAAGTGCATAATCAAAAAGAAGGTCCAGAAATTTGATGAGCCTAACCGGAATTGTAATCAGGCATTTGTAGATTCTACTATCTCAGTTCAACTATTTTGGATATAATCCAAACCTTTTGTAAGGCAGTGAGCTCTAGGCAGTGTGCCTGAATGCAAGTGCATTCCCATTTTGTAAACTTTCCTTTTGAGTACACTCAGATAATATTGTGGATTGACCTCCATCGTGGGTTTTCCCCTAACAGGGTTTCCACGTAAAAATCCTTGTTTTATCATGTTGTGGTTATTTTTCTTATGTTCATGCATCTTTATTTTGGTTGAATGTTATCAGTACTTTAAGGATCAGATCAATAAAGTTAAAAATTGTAGAACACTGATTCACCCCCCCTCTTAGTGTTGATTTCAGTAGTTGGTATTAGAGCCTAGTTCCTTAGAAGAAGTTTAACGTCATGGGGAAGATCATGGAAAGTGTTTCAATGGATTCAAGCAGTATTCAACAACAATTTATGGTGGCCCTAGATGATCTTGATTAGTCAAAATTTGAAGTCTGGGAATTGCAAGAAAATCTCTTGAATGCTGAGAAATTCATTGAGTCATTGAAAGACAAAATCAATAAGTCCAAGGAGAAGAGAAGGGAACTTTGTGATAAGTTCAAGCAAGAAGATAGTAAATGCATTGTAGATGAACAATTGAGTCAAATCCTGAAGGAAAATATAGAAGAATGCAAAATTTTTTCCAGAGATAATGCAGTCCTAAAGCATGAGATGGAATCTATTATGATGAGGATGACCAAAGAGATTGAAGACAAAAAGAAGAATCAAGAGAAGCTTTCCTAGTCCTTGAAAGAGAAATTTGAAGAATGTAGCCAAATTAATGATGGATTCAATCAGTTGGAGCTTGAATTGGAACAATCCAAACATAATGAAGAAGAGCTTGAAAATCAGATTGATGATTTCAGAGATGAACTTGCTACTACAAATGAATTCAAGGAGAAGTTCAAGATTAGCTCAACCAAGCTTGATGAATTGATTAAAAGTAAGAGGACTAAAGGTGACAAGCGAGGTCTTGGATATGAGGAAGGAGAAAGTTCTAGATCTAGACAAAGGAATTATGGACAAAGGAGATTTAGGCAAGGAAATCAGATGAACAAACTTGGAAGGTATCTAGTAAGAAAACCTAATGATCAAAGATTCAATGGTCACTATTTTGTTTGCAATAAATTTGGTCATATGGCGACACAATGTAGGAGCAGAATGAATCCAAGTGGTCCATCATTCTTAGCTCAGTGCTTTAATTTTAATAAGTATGGTCATAAGTCAAATGAATGCATAAATATGATGGAAAACTCTTATAGAGATGTCAGATGTTATACATGCAATAGATTTGGCCATATTGCTAACCAATGTAGATCAAGAGAAAATCATTGGAACAACTAGTTTGGACAAAGAAATGTGGTGTGCTACAAATGCAACAAACCTGGTCATATTACTAGATTTTGTAGAAGAGCTCTAGTAAATCAAAGAAAAATGCAGAAGGATGAAAAGGGAAAAATAAAAGTCACTATTAATGAGATCGGGAAGCAAATGAAGAAGAAATGGGTGAAGAAGAGTTCATCTATTGCAAGAAATGAGCCAGCACCAAAATATGCTTCTGGTAATTCCTCTAGGAATTAGTTTTAGGAATTTATCCTAGGGGGAGCTATCAAGAAAATCCTTTAACTCCCTATCGGTAATTGACATTGGGATGTGGATGAGTGTAGTGATTGCATTGATGATCTACAAATGCTGTTGAAATAGTTGGAGAGTGTATTATGCAGAGTTGAAGGTCTGAAAAAGAGTTACCTTTCATAGTGTATAGAAATGGGGTATCCAGATGGGTTAGGGAAAAAGCATTTATTGTGTCAAAAAGGTTAGGTGTGGGAATGATAAGAGGTCATTCTATTTTTCATTTGTCACTTTGTGCTTTAAGAGGAAGAAGTTTGGAGAGCTCTAAAGAGGACTTTGGAAAACTTTGGTGAAGATTCAAGTGTGAAGGCAATTCAGTGACCAAACCCTATTCTGGCGAAAAGGTATTATCAGGAAAACTTGTGAATTTGTGAATTTGAGAAAATGGCTACTCCATTGGTAGTTGATGTCAAGGATAGACCCCATCCGAAATTCAAGTGGCATCCTTTCAATTTTGTTGAGACCAAGCCCTTAGGCACATTTTTCTCTATTTCATACAACGTATTACATATTGAAGACATTAGGGCATACATTCATGCAAATATTGAGGAGTTAGGGAGCTCACAATTGTTGAACTTGTATTCCAATCATATAGTTGGAGAGGTTTTTTGTGTTAAGCCCAAATTCAAAACCATAGAAGAGAAGAAATTCACGTAGATTGTGAAATTCCTCGTGTTTGATGAAAGCGAATGGGTCTAGTATATCTTGAGTCAAGTTCATGTTGAATTTATGTGGTTGATGATGAGCTCGAAATATGCTCATAATTTAAATATTATGATGTATTTTTAATACCCTTACTCTTATTGCTGATGGTTGTTTTAACTCTTTGATTAAAGGCTTTTTATCTAAAATTGGGTGACATCACGCAGCAACCATTCCCTATATTCCTGTAGCTTAACATCTCTATGTGTATAGCATTAGTACTTTGTTGACCTCCCAAATGGCGATGCAATGCATGTGGTTTTGGATAATGAAATGGTTTAATATGTGATTAATGAATGTGTCGTGTTATTTTCTATGCGTGCTTTCTTTTACTGTCCGCATGTGCATGTGAGGTTGTTGAAGAGGCTTGTAAAAGCAGTCAAAACGGCATATCTACGTACAGTAAGAGTCCATTTTAGCGATGTGCTCAGAGTTTGTTCGCAAAGACTCTCACGACCGAGATCGTTGGGGAGGAGATAAATAATCATTAATCTAGAGTGGAATACCTAAATTCTCTCGAATTGTGTTGAACAAATATACCTTCATTTATTAGAAGTTTGTTTATCTGGGTTTTAGGATGCATTTATGTCCCGTCTTTCTCATTTAGAGTTGGGTAGTTAGTTTAACTTTTTATAATATAAAATGAGTGTTCTCCTATGGTAGGTAAGGCAACGAGTGTGTTAAAGTTAGTATTATAATGAGAAACGGTGTTTTGTGTTAGTTTTCTTACAAGAAAAACAATCAATGTATATGATTCCAAGTTTATGAATAAAAGATGATGAAGTTTTGAGTTCAATTCTTGCATAAAATGGTTTATGCTTGCTAAGGGGGCCCACTTAGTGAGTATTTTTAGTTAGATAGTTTTTTATCTTCTGTTGATTATAAGTTAGATTTCATTCTTGAAGGGGTTTGGAACACCGACTCAATCTTATGTTGTTCTGCAAGCATAAGTCTACATCCTTGTGTTTGTTCCTGTAGCATAAGGCCAGTTCATAGTTTGTTTCTTGGTAATAGTTGTCATGATTTCTACTTTGATTAAGTTATTCTTAAGTTAAGAAGACTTTACATTACATTCCTGCAACATAAGTAGAATTCCTTCCAAGCATTTATTTCTAGTAAATTGTGACTGAAACTAGTTCGTAGTGCACATACAGTGCTGCTCCATTTCAAGTATACGTTCCCTGGTTTGACAATGAGCCATAAGAAGATGTTAGTCACTGGGATATTGGTTCCTGGGTTTGAATTTCCATGGCTTTATATCTATTTTTGATTGACATGTTACTTACAAGGGGATGGTGTCAAGCTAAGAACATGTCATAGTCATTGTTAGTAGTAGTTTAGTGTGTTTATTCAAGCATTTTCAAATTCCTTCAATTTACAATTAATTCTATTGCATGCATAGAAGAAGATACGCTATAAGAAGATTCCTCCCTAACCTCCCATTCATTGATAACAATTCTGAACTAGCTTATAATCTATTTTAGGAAGGAGATTATATCAATCCATTTGCTGAAAACGCTTGTTGGATTGCCATTTTTCCTATTTGACCCGAAGAAGCAAAGAAGAAATCCATTTTCTTTTGATACTCTATCGAGAGAAAATATGGCCGCGTATCCACAATCAATATACGCTTTTTTGAATTCCCCATCGTTGCTTTCGGCGGGAATAATGATAACTTGCCAAAAAAATATTCTAGTTACTTCCCAAGTTCTATGGACTAGTTGGAAGGGACTGGAACACTTTCTTGTTTGGTTTGGCATAATAGCATTGGCGTATATAGTATTACACCCCGGTCTTATGACTGAAGTTGTTTCTTGCTACTTTGAAGGAGGGAGCTCTTAGATGGTTTATGAGTTTGGGAAGGGTGTTGTTGATAGTTGGGCAGCTATGCAAACAAGATTTCTTGAGAAATACAAGGAATATTGTAAGAGTGGTAGTAAGGGTGATGATATATTCAGAATTTAACAAAATGAGGATGAAAGCCTGGAAGACTATATCTCAAGATTCTTTTTTTCCCTGAAAAAGAATTCTGACCATACTCTCAATGAAGAATCTCATAAACTACTTTTTCTAAGGGGAATAAGTGACACCTGTATAGATGCCCTGGATCTGATGGGAGGAGGAGATATAACCCAAGTTCCTTAGGATGATATCAAGAAAATATGTCACAACTACTCTTGAGCAATTGTTAAGAAGGGTAGAGGTCATCAAGCCACAGTAGGAAAGTCTTCTACTAATGGAGTTTCACGGATGAAAATCACACATTTGCTGTCTGATTTTAGGCAGGATATCATAAACAACATGGCTACACAGTTGGATACTATGGAAGCTTGGAAGAAACATGAGGAAGCTGAAGCAATCTTGGCTAAGTTTTGTCCACATTGTAGACAAAAGAAACGTGATTGCATATGTAAGATGATAGATAACCTGGAGGCTAAACAATTATCTACTGATTTTAAGATAATAGAGGGTGATGATGACCAAGTATTCTTCATTGCACAAAGGTGACCATGGGCTCAAAGACAAGGTATGCCTCAAGACCCTTTGAATTTTGGTAATCCTTATTCTAATTACAATAACCAATGGCAACCTACATATGGCCCATCACCACCTTGGAATACTTCTCAACCACACTGACCTAACTATTAGAGTCCTCAATGGCAATCTCCTCAAAGAGGTTGGTAGGATCCATAAGGAAAATGGACTCCACCCCAAGGTAATTGGCAACAAAATCCTCAATGGAGAGGTTCTTAGCAATGGCAGAACCAATCCCCTGGATCCCTGCAGCTTCAACAGCCACAACCTCTGGCCCTCATTGCACCTCCTACAACACCTGCAACAAATACTAGACCTCCAAAAAAAACACCTATTCTTGCTCAAACATTGCCAAATCCTAATAATAAATAGCAACAACAACATCAGCCTATGTATTTTGTAGAAGCCAATCAGTATCCAGGTTATGCCCTAACTATTAATGATATTCATCTCAGGTTTGGAACCACTCTCCCTACTCCACAACCACCTGTAATTATAGAGATTCTAGACTCTGGCTTTGAACAACCTACCAATCCTGCAAAACATATACCTATATTAGATACTCTCTTTAAGAAGCCTGTCCTGCAGCATCAAGCCAAACCACCTTTTCCTTAGAGATTGCAAATTACTACATCCAAGTCTATGGAAGAGCCTACCTTTGATATTTTGGATCAGCTAAAGAATGTACACATTCAAATTCCCCTTTTTCAAGCTATTAAAGATGTCCCAATTTATGGAAAAGCCATTAAGGAGGCCTATTTAAAGAAAATAGGAAGAAAGAAAAAAGATCCCCAAACTATCCATGTTCTAGGATAGTTGGCAGATATTATTTTAGGGAAGGTAGTCATTCCAAAATATACTGACCCTGGGAGTCCTGTGGTAAAAATAAATATTAATGGCCAGATAGTAAAGAATGTCTTGATTGACCTTGGTGCAGCCATCAATGTAATGACCAAGCATACTATGAAGTATTTGAATATCCTAACCATTCGGTCTACACCTACCATCCTGCAGCTTGTTGATAGTTCCACAATAACACCTAATGGAGTGGTAGAAGATGTCATTGTGATCCTCGAGTCTTGGGAATACCCAACAAATTTTGCCATATTGTCCACTAAGGCAACTTTGGGAGGATATCCTATCATCTTAGGTAGACCATGGTTAGCCACAATTGATGCTTTTATAGGATGTCATTCAGGAGACATGACAATTTTTTATGGTCAATCAAGAAAGAAATTGGCTTTATATCCACTTGCGTAGCCTCAACCATACTTGTCTCAACCAATTTGGCTAGATTTAGGAGAGGAAACTGAAGAATTCAATTCATTGGTTCAACTAATGATGCTAAAAACTAATCCATTTTCCCAGCTTCAGAGTGAGGATGGCTTGCTTTTACACATTTTGCAGTCCAACTCTGATATGAATAGCCTATCTATTCTAGATAGCTGTCTTCATCAGTGTTTCCTATAGCAACTGAATCCTGAGAGCCTGCCACCTAAATTTCCCACAGTTTATCACAATTTTCTTCCACATGAAATACAGACACCACCTTTATTAGCAACCTCCATGAATAATCTTACCAAACAAGTAGAAGTGTCTCTAGGCTACTATCTGAACACCAATAATAAGTTGTCTCAATCTCAACAAACTGCCCTAGTCACAATGTTGCAAGATCAACACAGAGCTTTTGCATGGGACTATGGGGATATGAAGGGAATAGATCCTCAACTCTGTACTCATAGGATCTACATTAAGAAAGACTGTTCACCTGTTAGGTAGCCTCAAAGAAGGATAAACCCAACACTCAGGGAAATAGTTAAAAAAGAGCTCCAAAAATTGCTTGATGCTGGTTTTATCTACCCCATTTCAGATAGTCAATGGGTATCTCCATTGGTGATTGTTCCTAAAAAATGTGGAAAATAGAGACTTTTTGTAGACTACAGGGAGCTGAATACAACAACTAAAAGTGATCACTTTCCACTGCCATTTGTTGACCAAGTGCTAGACTCATTGTCTGGTAAAAAGTATTTCTCCTTTTTGGATGGATATAGTTGGTATAATCAAATTAGAATTGCCCCTGAGGATCAAGACAAAACAACTTTTACTAGTCCATAGGGCACTTTTGCCTACTTTGTCTTACCTTTTGGCCTGTGTAATGCACCTACAACATTTCAAAGGGTAGTGATTAGTATTTTTGCTGACATTTCTCATGATTCTATGGAGATCTACATGGATGACTTCACCACTTATGGAGTTACTTATGAAGAACCATTAACAAATTTGGAGAAAGTGTTGAAAAGATGTAAGGAGAAAAATTTGTCTTTGCATAGTGAGAAGTGCTTTATGATGATGCAAGAGGGAATTGTTTTAGGCCATCATATCTCTCAAGAAGGAATTCAAATTGATCTTGCAAAAATAGAAGTCATTCTAACTTTGCAAACACCTATGAAACATAAGGATGTTAGAAGCTTCCTAGGACATGCTAGATATTATAGAAGATTTATCAAAGATTTTAGAAAAATAGCCAGTCCATTATATGCCTTATTGACTAAGGATTCTGAATTTAACTAGACTGAGCCCTGTGGCAAATCTTTCCTGCAACTTAAGAACTTACTTACTCAAGCACGTGTTCTTCAAGGACCGAAGTGGAGTCTGCCCTTTCATATACACACAGATGCTTCTGATTATGCCATAGGGGCAGTTTTAGGATAGAAAGAGAATTCCATAGAGCATGCCATATATTTCATTAGCAAAAACCTTCAAGGCTCTGAATTAAACTATACTGTCATAGAGAAAGAATTTCTCATAGTTGTGTATGCCCTGAACAAGTTTCAACATTATGTCACTTGTTACCAAAAAAATTGTCTATATAGATCATGCAACAATAAGGTACCTCATGAATAAGCTTGCCATATCTAATAGATTAGCAAGATGGCTCCTATTGTTGCTTGAATTTGATATCACAGTTATTGATAAGCCAAGTCGGGATAATGTAGTGGCTAATTTCTTGTCAAGAATTCAAACTACACCTGCCACCCCTAAAGTAATTGATGATAGCTTTCCTGATGAACATATATTTTCTATTGCTGCTCAAACTCCATGGTATGCAGATATTGCAAATTATTTAGCAGCCAACAAGATCTTAGCCCACTTCTCACCAAAGGAAAGACAATTATTGGTAGAGAAGTTTTAACTTTTCATGGATTGCAAACTGTTTATTTTACACAAGACCTGACCAAGTCATGAGAAGGTGTGTTAGGGAAGATGAGACCTATGAAATTTTGAATTCTTGTCATGATCAACCATGTGGTGGGAACTTTACAGCCAAAAGAACATCTATGAAAGTGATTGCTACAGGATACTATTGGCCCACACTACACAAAGATGTTGCAGCCTACACTAGAAAATGTGACAGATGTCAACACGGGGAGACCAACAAGTCTTGATAAAATGACCTATATCCTGAAGTGGTAGTTAGTCCCTTTGACAAGTGGGGCATGCATTTTTTTGGGCCTATTGATCCTCCATCCAATGAGAAATCATACATTTTGGTTTGCACTAATTATGTAACCAAGTGGGTGGAAGTGAAAGCAATGCCACATGCCCATGACAATAAAGTTGCTGAGTTCCTATATGAGCAAATTTTTACTTGGTATGGAGTCCCAAGGGAACTTTTTACTGATCAAGGAGCTCAATTTACATCAAACTTAATCACTGCATTGATGAATGATTATAAGATCAGGCACCAAAAGTCTAGCCCCTATGACCCTCAAGCTAATGGTCAGGCAAAGGTTGCCAACAGAGAAATTGAGGCAATCCTTACTAAGACAATACAATTACACAAGATGGATTGGAGTAGTCGCCTTCTTGAAGTAGTTTGGGCCTATAGGACAACATGGAAAACAACTACAGGGTTCACTCCTTTTGAGTTACTCTATGGAAAAACTGCCATGTTGCCAATAGAGTCTGAGCATAAGACCTTAAGGATTGCTCTCCAACTTAACATTGATATTTTAGAAGCCCAAAAGGAATGCCTCCTACAGCTAAATGCATTGGATGAGATAAGGAAAGTTTCCCTACAACATAATGAAGCTATCCGACAGCAAAAAAAATGGCATGACCACCATATCATAATTAAGCAATTCTCTGCCGGTGATTGATATCAGAACTAAGGAAAATCAAGGTAAACTCACCACAAGATGGCTTGGTCCTTATGAAATAGAAAAAGTGTTTGATAATGGTTCAATTTGATATCTAATTCAAGCTACTAGTTAATGGACACCATCTTAGGTTGTATCATAAGCCAGTGTCCAAAGAAGAATTTATGAAGCAGTTTGTTTCAGATGCTGCCACTGATCTTCCTGTAGCAAAAGGCTTAGGCCTTTCTCCTGCAACATCTCTTTAAAATTCTATGTTGCATGCCCATAATAAAGGTTTCCTTTTTAAGGAAGCCACTTTCTCCATTTTTCATCCATCATCACCATTCATTCCCTCTTCTTCCACGTCACCCATCCATATCATCCATCTTGTCGTACTACCCTCATTAATGGTTTCAATTCCAGCCATCATTTCATGCTGAGATGTGATTTTTCCCAGCATGTATGAGCACTTATTACAAGGTACATGATATCTTTTATTGTCACATCATTTATTTATTTCATTTATTCATTAATTGCTATGTACATATCAGTCATCATTGCTTGTTCTTCACCTATCCTTTCGCACATGTGTGGAAACATGCCAAATTTTTAGTAGGGGGCGGGGATAATCCATTTCAACTTTTTCTTATGCCACTGTCACAACTATTAAGACATTTTTTATTTTCTTGTACTTACCAAATATGACTGCGTGCTTTCATCCTAAACAACAATTAACTGCTTGATTTGAGTAGTTTTTAACAATCATTTCATGCAATTATCATTTGTGTCATTCTTGGAAAAGTAAAGAAAAGTGACAGCAGGGCAGAAAGAAGCAAGGCAAAAGATTTTTTTCAAATTTTTAGAAGAAGTTTGAGTTTTAGGAATCTCAGTAGGGATAATTTGTAAATATGGGTGGCCAGTTAGTAAGACATGAGCATGTAGCTCATGAACCCTTAACGTAAAATCCTCAAGTGGTTCAGACATTCAATAATTGCGGTTAGCTAAATTATTTTCTGAGGATAGATTCCTATAATGAGGAAGTTGCAGGTGAGTTTTTGAGAACTCTTTCAGAGGGAGAAGCTACAGTGTGGGGTTTGATAGTAGCCATTATAGAAGAGCGGATTGTAGAAGTAACTGGGCTTCCGACGGTAGCAGAAAATTTTTCTTCAGGGAGAGATGTTGTCTCTGCTAGGGAAAAATCACAATACCAACAGATGGACACTTGGAGGTTTCCAAACAAGGATGCAAATGGGTGTCACTGCCTCCTCCATACTCAAAATATGCCACCTTCATGATCAGGCACTTGACTTGTGAGGGACATTTTTTCTATTTGCATTCCTATCATTTTAAACTATTGATTCATATAAGGCACGATTTAGCTATCAATGTTCCAATTATTTTGTTAAACCTTTCGAAACATTGTGCCCATGAAACCTAGAGGGGTAGGGACAACTCTATCGCCCATCATGCCCTCAATAAATTTTTGATCAAGCATTTCCTAAGGGATGTATCACCCCTTTATTGGAAAGAATTTGTTGCCCAGAAGGGTTTGCAACCTCCAAAGCCTTCTAGAGCACTCCCTGCACACACACAAGAAAAATAAAAAGAGAGTAGAATCTACAAGTAGGGAAGCAGAGCAAGAATCATCTACTCCTACAACACTTAGTCCTGTAGCCTCCACACCAGAGCCCTCTACCCAAGTACAAACTAGGTCTGCTGGTAGAAAAGAAAAATGGAAAATGAAGGTAGGAGAGTCATCTAGGGCAGAACAAACCCCAAAATCTGAACCTCATGTCCAAAAGAGAAAATGTTCTACTCCACTCTTTCCTGCAACATCTTCCCCTGTAGCAATTTCTCCTACAGCAACGCCTATTTCCATTGCAGTTTCACTATCATCTTTTCCTAGTGGGTCTAAATCCTCTAGGCAGGTTAGAAAGAGGAAAGCCACAAAAGTGTCTCCTACAGCTGTTACTTTAGAAACATTTCCAAAAAGAGTTTCATCAAGGAAATAGCGTAAAGTTACCTCAACCTCCGTTCAACCTGAAATTATAGTAATTCCTGATGAATCTAAAAAATTCAGTCATGATGTTTCTCAGAATGTATCTAAGAATGTTCCACAAAGTCCATCTGTTATTCTTGGAGAAGTGCAAACTGAGACAATGGAAGTTGAGGAAGCACAACATGGTAGTGGTAATGGAAGGGGGATGCCAAGTCTTGATGACTTGGCTGAAGTAGTTAGGCAAGTTTTAGAAGAAACACAATCTCCTCCTGAAACTTGTCGAGCATTGGTTGTGTAGACATCCAAATTTGGACAATTAATTTATCCAAATTTATCACTTTTCATCTAAACAACCTCTTACCCAAGTTAATTAAGTAATATTACTATTATTTAATTAATATCCTTAATTCTGTCAAATCCCTAAGGTATTTAATTAATAATTAAATACCTTACCCTCCTTAATCCTCTTTTCATCAAATGAATTAAATAAATATTACATTTATTTAATTCCTCACATGTCATTTTCATCTAATCCTAATCCATCTCTAATCTCTTCATTAAGGATGTGCACATACCTAATCCTTGATTAGGATGTGTCACATCCTCCAACTTTTGCAAGTTGGCTTCTAATCCACATTAACCCCTAATTATCCTCTAATTACTAATTAGTTAAACCTAATTAGTACCTTGGTCAACTCTCCCCACCCCCAAGGAATTTTTAATTCCTTTTTATTCACCCTAGGCTCCTCTCTTCCCCATGTGAATTTTTAATTCACTTTTATTATTCCTAGAATCCCCTTTTCCCATGCATCTTCTAGAACCTTTGACTTGTCACATCAAGTCACATGTGACAAACTCCCACCTTTTTGGAGACTCTCTCTTATCCACTAGATTCTCCCAAGCATGTGAATTTTTAATTCACATTTATTCCTCCAAAGAATCTTCTCATCTTCCAATGTACTTGGAAGGTACTTGTCCTTCCTCCACATCATGTACTCTCCTTCCACATCACCTACACATCATCTCACCCTTAGCCCTCTCACATTCCACATGTCAAAATGTGAGGGCTTGTGAGTCCTCAAATCACCTTAGCCCTTCATCTTGACTTTGTTGGATAAATCCCAACCATTGAATTCTCTAGAGAATTCAAATTTCTCTATAATTACCCCATTCTCTAAGGCATTTGAGGAGACTTAGCCATTTTGCAACTAAATGCTGCCATTTTGTGCACTCATCTAGCCATCAATATTCATCCATTTGCATCTACATTCAAGTATATAGTCAAATCCTTCATTTATCCACATCAAGAGTCATCAAGGAGCATACAAAGCACATCAAAATCAAGGGCCAACCAAGGAGTTTCAGCTGCGAAAAGAGAGGTATATCCATTTGTCATCATTTAACACTTTTCTCTTTGCATTTACAAATTTCTTAGGCTAATCTTGAAGTGTTTCCTTATGTTTTTCCATTGCATTTTAGTTGCTTAGAATAGGTTAGACATTTTGATATCATAGGTTGTTTATAAAAGGACATTGTTGATTGAATATTTGGAATATCTTAGGACTACATGGAGGCCTGCTACATTTCAAACTTTGAGTTTCCGCCATTTAGCTAGAATTGAAATTCAACAAAGTCTTTGGGAAGAAGAAAAGAAGAAATTGAAAGACAAAAATAGGAAATTCAAGAAATGAAAGAGAAAATGGATGAAATGGTGAAGATAACTGGTAAAATTATGGAATGTAGACCACCACCTAGGGTATATGCTATGTTCCTTAAAGAGCAATTTCTTTGGTTCCAATTGATGAGAATTTCAAGAAATTTAGACCCTATCATTCACACAGCTAAGGAATTTTATGATGCATATCAAGTAGCACCCAGTTGGCTAAAAAATTATTTATGTGAGTTTTATTTGCATGGTTTGCTAATTCCCTCTGAAACAGAGTGGGATCAACTTCTCTACATTGGTGACATTCATCTGAGGTCACTCATGTCTTGGGCGGTCAATGGAACTAACTATGGAAGACAATTATAGGCTTATGAAGAGGCTAAAAGGAATGAACCTATTCTACTGCAACCTGAAAGCTCAACTCCCCACACAATTATGAGAAGTTGGCCTACTATTGTGTATGGATTCAATGATCAGACAGAAAGAATGAAAATATTTGATATCAAGAAGCAGGTGTATGATGAGTTCAAAGACCAAACATATCTATTTTGGAAGCTTTCATCTTCCATAATTAAAACAAGATGGGAAAAACTGACTGTTGGTATGAGGAAATCTGAGCCTCATAGCCCTCTGAACTTTAAGGTAGCCATTAGAAGGACATAGAAGTATATGCATCTTGGTCTCTAGAGAAGGTTTGAGTTATGGTTACCATTAACATTTCAACCTCCAGTTTTGATGTGGCCACTTTACCCTTATTGGGCTATAGATGTTAATGAGGATGCAGAAACCCGGAGGTATGAGAGATGACAAAGTTTCAGAGGTTTCTACTACAAATTCAGAACTTCATTATAGGGCCATACTACTCCTACTAATTTCAGAGAAACAACTAGAAAGCTTAATGCTGGAGGACCATCATTAGGATAAGTAGGGAGAAAATGATGAGCTCAAAATATGCTCATAATTTTAATATTATGATGTATTTTTAATACCCTTACTCTTATTGTTGATGGTTGTTTTAACTCTTCGATTAAAGGCTTTTTATCTAAAATCGGGTAGTATCCTGTAGCAACACATTCCTATATTCCTGCAGCTTAACATCTCTATGTGTCTATATTAATTTCCCTGTTTGACCTCCCAAATGACTGATATAATGCATGTGGTTTTTGGATAATGAAATGGATTTAATATGTGATTAATGAATGTGTATCGTGTTATTTGCTATGCATGCTTTCTTTCACTTCTTTTGCCATGTGCATCGCAATTTGTTGAAGGAAGCATGAATGAGTCAAAGCGCAATAGATCTCAGCCCTGCAGTAAAGTCCATTTCTAGCATGACATCGAGGAAGTTTTTCCAGAAAAGACTCTTTGACTAGGTCATTGGGAGGAAATATAAATGATCATTAATCTAGGAAGAGTGGAATACTAAATTCTCTCTGAATCGTGTTGAACAAATATGCCTTCATTTATGAGAAGTTTGTTCCTCAGTTTCAGGATGCATTTATGTCCACATTTTTCTCTGTTAGAGTTAGGTAGTTAGTTTCTTTTCTAATATAAATAAGTGTTCCTCCTGTGTGAGTGGGCAATAGAGTGTGTTAAAGTTAGCATTATAATGAGAAACTATGTTTTGTGTTAGTTTTCTTACAAGTAGAACAATCAATGTATATGATTCCAAGTTTATGAATAAAAGTTGATGAAGTTTTGAGTTCAATTCTTGCATAAACTGATTGATGCTTGCTAAGGGGGCCCACCTAGTGAGTATCTGTAGTTAGTTATTTATCTTCTATTGATTATAAGTTAGATTTCATTCTTGAAGGTTTCAGCACAAACTCAGTCTTATATTGTTCCTGCAGCATCGGGAATCCATCCCTGTGTTTGTTCCTACAGCATAAGACCAGTTCATAGTTTGTTTCTTAGTAATAGTTGTCATGATTTCTACTTTTATTAAGTTATGATTAAGTTAAGAAGACTTTACATTACATTCCTGTAGCATAAGTAGAATTCCTTCCAAGCATTTATTTCTAGTAAATTGTGACTGAAACTGGTTCTTAGTGCACATATAGTGCTGCTCCATTTCAAGTATACATTCCCTAGTTTGACAATGTAAATGAATGACCATAAGAAGATGTTAGTCAACTACTAGAATGTCCAATTCCCAAGTTAGGATTTTCCATGAATTTTATATCCTTTTGTGGATTTGACCAGTTTATTCAACCTTTTAATATTACAAAAGAATCCATAAGCATTGTTATTGGTTTAAGTTCCTTCGTTGGGTCGCCGATCTTGAAGTCTGTGAAGAATCAGACAGTCACTGATTGAACTGGTTCAATATTTGATAACACAGCTATGACAATTGATGCTATTATTGAAGTGGATGTGAAATTTTCCTCTATGGTCATTGGTTACAATATTTATCACTTTAGTTAGGATAATTCAATATCTGGTACAACTATTTATGCACCATATCAAATGGTGAAGGAGAATGCAAAGTATGACTTGTGTCAGTTACTTCAAAGTTAGCTTATGGAGAATCTTGGTAATATTAACAAAAAAAAGAAGAATACCTTTAAGTATGGTAATTTGTTGTTGTGTTTGGTCTTTTATTTTATGAATGAATTTCTAGGAGTTGGAAAAGTGCATTGGAAAAGAGGTAATAAGCCTATAGCTGTTCAAATTAGAGACATGTTATACACAATTGGTGATAGTCAAGCTAGGAAAACTACAATCTGGGGATATTTCAAGAACTTCATAATGTAATGCAAGTAAGGGAAAGAATTCCTACTTCTATTGTGGAGAAGTATAAGGAATCAATTTTTTTTATGGGGATATTGATCAATGCTTGATGGAAGCCATAGATTCTAGAACAGTTTGGATTATTCCAATGGGATATGAAGTTGAGGAGAACATCTTGGAGCTATATGCACAAAATTTTGAGTAAACCTTTGGATCCATCTAAACAGAGGTTTGGAACATATGCAGAGAAGAATATGCAAGTAAATGAGCAATTAAAGAAACCAATAATAGTCTGGAGAGTAAGGAAGGAAGTTGAAGTCTTTGTTGAGAGCATGGGTATATCTACATAAGCTGTAAGAGAAGCTAGAAGGAAGAGAGAAGAAGCTGAAAAAGAGCCTGCTAAAACTAAATCTGCTAGTCTAGCAACATCTTCTACCTGAACTAGATCCACAAGGAGCTATGTACCCCTATCCACTCCTGTAAAGAAGACAAGTCATGTGAAGGATCAAGGAAAGGCATCCGGCAAGAGGAAGAAGGATAAGAGCACAAGAGTTTATTTAGCTATTTCAAACTTAGATGAAGAGACATAATCTGATGAATAAGTGAGAGAAATAAAGCATATGGGCACCTAGGAAACAAAAGTCACTAAGGACAAACCCTCTCGTGAAGAAGAGAAAGCAAAGAAGAAAGTGAAAACTGACAAACCAGGTATGTCTGTAAAGGAAGATGAGAGAGGTATAATCAAGGATGGTAATCTTAAGCTACTATGTGAATGGTATGAAACTTTTGATAGCATTGGTCAAAGAGTTCTTGAGGAGGCTACAATAAAGTATTTGAACAATTTCAATATGACTCTCATTGAAATAATATCTCAATTACCTAAAGAATTGTATGAAATTCTAGAAATGAGGAGAGTAAGTGCAAGAACTAAAGAAGAGAAAATGAGAGAGTGAATTCTTGCAAACTTATGTTCAATAATGTCTATTGAGGGCATGAAGTCAATCTTGAATGAAGTGAAGAAGGTTCTCAAGAGAAAAAAAAGAGTAAACAAGCTTATGATTACTAAAGAGGTAGCAAAATAAACTGAAAGAATTTTAAAAGAAGTCTTGTTAAAGAACATAATCAATGTTGTCTATGAAGAAGTGCATGATGAAGGTACTACATCCGGTCTAGTGGATAAAGAGGTAAATGAAGAATTTATAGTTGAGGACACTCGAATTCCTCCTGATGTGCATGACATAAAAGTGCCTATGGAGACTAAAGCCCCTAAAGTTGTGTCGGTTGAAGAGAAAGAGATATCAATTGAAGAAGTTGAAGTTCCTAAAGACAATCAAAAATATATAGTTGAAGGAAAGAAGGTTGAAATAAAGGAAGTTCTATTGGAAGCAAGAGACACTGCAGAGGCAGTGAAGAAATTTATGGAAGTGTAGAAAGAAGAGTTTGACCTTGAATTGGGTGAAAGTCCTATTAACTTGTCTACCTTGTCTCTAATTTAGAAATTGAAAGTTGCATCATTTGCGCAGGTGAAGGCTAGAGAAGAATTGTTGAAGTCTCACATTGAGAATAGTGTTCTATTGAGTCTTGCATCTAGTGTTCTGGAAAGAATCATACCTACTCATGTTAATGATCCATCTATTTCTCCCTTCGATGAGCTAAAGAAGCTTATTAATTATGTAAGTACTCATTTTGAGTCTCTTGAGAAGTCAATCATGGTTAAGGTTCAAAAGGAGTTTGATGCTAAAAGGATCAATGGGTTGAAGGGAATGATAGCTAATGAAAAATCTCTATTAGATACCTATGTCAAGAATATTCAAAGTTATCTATCTGAAGGTGGAAAGATCTATAAGTCATGTTTATCTTTGTCAAAATCTACTGAGGACAATGAGAAAAAGATTAAGGATCATGAGAAATAGTTAGCTGCTATTTCTGATACTTTCAATCCTTTGACTATTTCTATTGGAGAGCAAGAAGGTCAGGTTATATTCCTACTTGACAAGATAAAGAGTCTAAAGCATGATAATGACATAATTGTGGAAAGAGCATTTGAGTTTAGAGGTCTAATTGGTCTAAAGATTGAAAAAGTGTTGAGTGCATTGAAGGAAGCACAAGATGCTATGACAATTAGTGATCTAGTGAATCTTAAATCTGCAGAGATGCAATCTTATTTATTCTGTGGTCACATGATGATTCTGGAGAGTCTCAAGAAAGGTTGGGACACAAGTTTGAGCTTATTGAAGACCAATTTTGTAGATATTTTCAAGTTTGTGTAAGCTGTAGAAGAAAGTTTGTACATATGAAGATTGAAATTTTTGTTTGATTTTTAGTATGAAGATTCCCCATCTTTTCCATTGATGTCAAAGGGGGAGAGTATTATAGTGAAACATGTATATTCATCTAATGAGGAGTTGTAGTTTTGAGCTATAATTGAAGATCTTTTTGAAGTTTTGAAGTTGGTAGTGTAATTCATGTTGGTATTGATCCGACACCTAGTCATTTTTCACTAAGTGTTGCCATCAATGCTAGAGGGGGAGATTTTTGGAAAGAGACACTGCAAATGTTTTTTGGTGTTTTCAATGATGGAAAACCTAGTCAGTTAGTCAATCTGCACATCATCATTTGGTCATACCGACAAACAGATCGAAGACAGTTAAGTTAGAATAGAGCATCCGACAGTTTTGTGTTCTTCAATTCACATGAAGTTCTCTATTAGTATTTTGAGTTGTGGATCTTAGGGAATATTGTTTGGTGTATTATCTACATTATCTCTGAATATTAGTGCCTCGTATCAATTTTTGTGTAAGTTACAAGATCTGGTTGGTTAATTTTTTGTTCATTAGTGCATGAAGGCAGACTAAGTCAATATAGTGTGTTGTGGATATTCGAGGAGTAATTATTTATGTGTTTTTGTGTTCAAGCATTTTTATTTGGGTCCTAACTATGTTGTGGCCAACTTTGGTGGATGCACATTGAATATTATTCATGATCTGAGCTGACAGTTTGTAAATATTTTTATGTTTTGTTGAAGCTGACATGTTGTGATTAAATCTTTAGTCGTGGATATATATATGTGATCAATTATATCGTTTTTATGTATGTTTGATGTGTGTTTGATGTATGTTGATGTATGTTGATGTATGTTGTGAATATCAAAAGGATTGAAGAGCGATTATGCACAATTTTCACTTGTGTAGAAGAGGATTTTGTGAAGCAAATTGAAACAGAATAGAGCAAAAGTGCAAAATCAGACAGAAGGTCCAAAAATCAATTGACGAGCTTAATCAAAACTGTAATCAAGCAGTTTTAGATGCTACTATCTTAGTTCAACTCTTTTAGATATAATCCAAACCTTTTGTAAGGCAGTGAGCTCTAGGTAGTGTGCCTGAATGCAAGTGCATTCCCATTTTGTAAACTTTCCTTTTAGACTTCAAAAGTAGTAATGGGTTCTTTTTATAGCACCAAGATGAAATGTTTGGAGTTTGTTCAATTCTTAAAACCCAAAACCAAATCTAGTGAGTTTTTAATGTTCTTTTTAACCCTTTGATTGTTCTTTTTAAAACCCAAATGAAATGTATTTGAGTCCTAAAACTAAAGATAACAATTTCCTAAAAATGGGATTATAAATTATCCCAAGGCTTTTAAAAACACTTCTTACAATCATAAGAAAGAAAGTTCCATAAGAAATCTTCTCCTTGTTTCCTCCTTCCCTTCTTGATCACCTCAACCTACAAAAGTTGGTAAATCTATAGAAAATAGAGCCACAAAGAGGTTAAAAGTTCAAGGTGATAAAAAAAAAACACAAGTTAAAATACACTTGAAAGTTGGGTATGTGTAGGATCATCATGGAAAAAATAGGCCCTTAAGTGGCAAAAAATACATCAAACCTAGTAATAACATCAGGTTTATTCGCAAATACAATTTTCCTGACCGTCCATACCCAAGCTTTGCATCACAATCGATATCTCCTGCAATCACAAATTCCATATATTAAATCCCTTTTTTTTAAAAAAATTGGATATTATAACATCTCATGTAAATAAAACCATTATTCAAATGTTAGTGATAGGGAGGCTATAGGAACTCAATCACACTATTTTAGAAGCTACAGGAAGCAACCACCAATTCCTGCACTAGGCCTTGTCATAGACCTCCTTGGTGAAACTATTGTTCCACCTTAACCTATAGGAACTCTACCTTGTCTAAGTTCCCCTAGTTCTCCTTCCAACCTCACTATCTTGACAAATTTTGAACATCCAAACCAATCCCTGGTTCAACGCTTCATTCTCCTTTGGCCCTTAATCTGCCTAAAGACCAAATAAACTCAACCTTCTTCTAGGATCTTGCAGGGGTTAGAAAAGGTTACAAAGACTTCAAAATGGCTTGTCTAGGGTTCTTAGACAACCATAAGTTTCTATCTTGCCATCGCTTTCACAAGATGCTCTCCTAGGGTTTGAAAGGCTAGTAGCCATTGAGCCTTTGAATAGAAGTAAATTGCTTTTCCCTCCTAAACCCACCAAAGGAATTAGGTTCTTGACTTAGGTAATTTTTTCCCCTATTCACACCTTCAAGATTTCAAGGGTTTTAATCTTGCTTAGGCCATGTGCTGTCCAAACACCAAATTGGTCAAGCAGCTAGGGTTCTAAACTGCTTAGAAACAGTTATAGGACTAGTGAAAAGTTATCCTCCTAAACAGATTGCTGGGCTCTCTTCCTTATCACCATATGTGGCCAAGACCTTCCCCTAAATTCTCCAAAAATAATTTTTCAAAAATATTTTCTCCCTTGCAAGTTATCAACGCTGTACTGCAGCCTTTCCTAGTCGGGCTCTTCACTAGCTTGCCTAGGGCAAGGCGTTTCTTCCAACTCCTGCAACCAAAAAAAACCTAACACCTACCATATGTACAGCTACCATATTTACAAGCACGGAACCTAGGCACATTTTCCAAAAGGCTATACAATTTGTATGATGGGAAGGCACCCTAGGACTCCATTTTTAAAAACAGCTTGCTACAGGACTGGAAATGACAGAAAACAAAGTATTTACAGATAAAAGAAGGAAAAAGGTATAAAAAGATAGAAATATGGCACTTAAATCTTATAAAATGTAAATACTACATACTACAAACAAGAAGATAGCAGAGTTATGCCATTAAAGTTCAGTTTTTAACACAAAAATGCAGAAAAACTTTCTTTGTACGTTTTTTTTCAATTTTCAAGGAAATGTCACTCAACATAAAAACGTCTAACCTCTTTCCAAAGTCAAGGAATTCCTTAAATAGGCTTCCAAATCAATTTAGATGCTTGGGTCGGGCTTCAAAATGATCTAAAAACAACTTTTGTAAAACCTGATGTGTTTTCAGACACCTTGCCAACACTAGACAACTTAACATAATAATGTTGTAAAATTATTTAATACTTATCAACTTCTTTCCCAAAGTTCAAAAACACCCTAAGCACCTAAAATAATGGTCAACATGACCTTATGATAGCACCACAAAATTTAAGAACTCAAAAACAAAATAGTCCTTTCCCAGGTGCTCCTGCACCATTCTCCCCCTCTCAACACAAACAACTAAGGAAGTTTGGGAGAGATCAGAGATATGTCAATGCCTTGCTTCTTAAATTATGATTATTCTACCCAGGTAGCTTTAGATTCATGCTTATCCTTCCTTTTGACAAGATGTTCCATGTACACCTTGTGCCTTGTAGTATTTTTCACTCTTGACTCCAAGATCTTCTCTGCTTGTAGCTTGTCTGGATGAGGGAAGGGTAAGTTTCTGATGTCCTTGAGAAATTATTGAATATTCTGATCCACATCCCTAATTGATCCCTTGTACTTGATCAAATCTGCAACATTGAAAGCTGGAGAGATGCCCAAGTCTGATGGTAATTCCACCTTATATGCATTCTTGCCATATTTGGCTAACACCTTGCATAGACCCACTCTTTTCATCTGTAACTTGGTTTCCATGCCCTTCTACAATCTAGATTTTTTGAGCTGGACCATAACATAGTTCCCAACTACAAATTTTACATCCTTCCTTGACAAATCAACATTCTCCTTCAACTTTTGAGTTGCTGCTGTAACTATTTTCTTAACCTGCTCATGAATCTCCTTCATGGTCTGAGTGAAGTCTTCTACATGTCCACTCCTATTCTCCATTGATCCAAGGTCTCTGAGTTCACAAATACCTCTTGGGTGCATCCCATACACAACCTCAAAAGGAATTTTCCCTATAGTTCTATTAACATTGTCATTGTAGGAATATTCAGCATGGGAAATCACCATATCCCATGTTTGTCCATATTCTTTAGTCAAGCACCTCAGAAGATTACCTAACACTCTATTAACCACCTCTATTCGACCATCGGTCTGAGGATGGTAAGCTGATCCAAAAGACAGGTTTGTACCCAATCTGCTCCATAGAGTCTTCCAAAAGTGACTCATGAACTTTACATCTCTGTTAGAAATAATGCTTAGAGGCAAGCCATGGATTCTTACAACCTCCTTGAAGAAAAGATGAGCTATGTAGCTTGCATCATGAGTAGTTTTGCAAGGAATGAAGTGACTCATCTTTCTAAATCTATCCTCTACTACATACACACTGTCAAAACTAGTCTTGGTCTTAGGAAGACCTACCACAAAATCCATGCTCACACACTCCCATGGTCTGTTAGGAATAGGCAGGGGCTGATATAAACCAGCATTGCTAGCTCCTCCCTTAGCTTTCATGCACACAACACACTGTTCCACATATTTTCTGACATCTCTTGCTAACTTAGGCCAGTAATAGAACCTTTGAACTAGCTCTAAAGTTTTATTAATACCAAAAATCCCACTAAGACTTCCATTATGCTTTTCTTGAATCAGATTTTCCCTCATTGATCCTCTTGGAACACATAACTGATTACCCTTAAATAACAGTCCATTTTGCAGTGTATACTCAACATATTGACTATGAAAATGATTCTCAAAATTAGAGCATACCTTGTAAGCTTCTGAGAAGTCTTCATCTTCACCATAGAGATCTTTGAAACTCTCTAATCCAATGCTCTTTAGCTGTATTTCTTGGACTATCAGCAACCTTCTGCTTAATGCATCTGCCACCTTTTTCATTTTCCCTTTCTTGTGCTTGATGTTAAAAGTGAAAACTTGGATGTATTCCATCCATTTCAAATGCCTATTACTCAACTTCTCTTGGGTGTTAATGTAACTGAGTGCCTAGTTATCAGTGAAGACCACAAACTCTTTGGGCAACAAATAATGCCTCCACTTTCTAAGGGACTGCACTAAAGCATATAACTCAAGATCATAGGTAGTGTACTTTTTCTTGGCCTCATTGAGCTTTTCACTAAAGAAGGCTACAAGCCTACCTTCTTGACTAAGTACTCCTCCTACTGCTACGCCACTTGCATCACACTCAACTGTAAACAACTTATCAAAACTAGGAAATAACAGAATGGGTTGAGTTGCCACTTCTTGTTTCAGTTTTTCAAGCCCTGTATCAGCTTCTTGAGTCCACTTAAACTTTGTTTTTAGACCACCTTTAATAGTATCTAGGACTGATGCACATATGCCACTGAAATTCCTTATGAATTTTCTATAGAATTGAGCTAAACCAGGGAAACTTCTTACCTTTGTTGTTGTGGTTGGTGTGGGCCGGTTGAGGATGGCTTCCACCTTGCTTGGATCCATCTTCAAGGTTCCTTGGGAAACTACAAACCCCAAATACACAAGTTCTTGCTTGAAGAACTCACACTTCTCAAGGTTAATTGCCAATTGTTCTTCTTGCAGCCTTTTAAGAACCATCTCCACATGCTTCAAATGTTCTTCTACTATCTTACTGAAAATCAGTATGTCATCAAGATAGACTACCAAAAAGATCCCTGTGAAATCCTTAAGCACTTCATTCATTAGTCTCATGAATGTGCTAGGGGCATTTGAGAGGCCAAATGGCATCACTTTCCACTCATATAAGCCATCATTTGTCTTAAAAGCTATCTTCCATTCATCACCCTCCTTAATTTTGATTTGATAGTAGCCACTCTTGAGGTCCAACTTAGTGTAATACTGTGCTCCTCCAAGGCAATCCATTAAATCTTCAATTCTAGGTATTGGGAACCTATACCTAATGGTGATCCTATTAATTTCTCTAGAATTAGTACAAAGTCTCCACTTACCTCCTTTCTTAGTTGCCAAAACCATCGGGACTGCACATGGGCTGATGCTCTTTTGAATTAGACCTTGATTCAACAATTCTTCCACTTACCTTGCCACCTCTAGGTTCTACTCAAGAGTGAGCTTGTATGCTGCTTTGTTAGGAAATGAGGCTCTAGGTATGAAGTCAATTTGATGACTTATTGCTCTATTTGGTGGTAGAGTTGTAGGTGTTCCATCACTGACTATACTCTTGTATCTATCAAGCAACCTTTGGACTTCTTTTGGTAAGACTGTCCTTTCAGCCTTTTCCTCCTCTTTGAGCTGCATCATGATCACATACCCTTCATTCCCTTGGTGTAGATCCTTAATGAACTCCTTACCACTGCTCAACATTATGTTAGGTACCTTTGACTGTCCCTCATCTTCCTCTGTCAATGACTGCAGCTTGAAGGTTCTTCCATCCTTCTTAAATGAAATGGTGTTATCCTTCCCATCATAAATGGCATTTCTGTCATACTACCAAGGTCTTCCCAGTAGAAGATGACACACATCCATGGGTAATACATCACAAACTAGCTTATCTTTATACCCTCCAATGGAAAATTCCACTGTTACTTGCTCATTAACCAAAACACTCTGCCCTTTATTCAGCCATGTGACCTTGTAGGGGTTAGCATGAGGTACCTTCTGCTATTTCAGTTTAGTTACTACCTCCTCTAAGATTATATTATCTGTAGAACCAGAATCTACAATGACCTTGCATACTTTACCAAGTATTTTGCACCTTACTCTAAAAAGAGCTCTTCTTTGCTTAGGTTCCTCCTTGACTGGTTATCTGATCAGCACTCTATTAAACATCAGACTCTCTCCAATTTCAGATTCTATATGACTGATCTCAGTTGCCTTAGGAATCATGGCGTCCTCTTGTGCATAGGCCACTCTCTTTTCATTGCTTGATGAAGAAGCTTTCTCTAGGCATCTATAAGCAGGGTGACCTAGCTAGTTACAATGGTAACACTTCATGGTGGCAAAGTAAGAGTTACTTCTGCCTTCTCCTCTTCCTCTATTTGAACCCTCTTGAGGTCCTCTTCCTCGATTAAATCCTTCTCTTGAAGATGTTTCACCTCCATGGTCAGTGATTTTTGATTCTCCTTGGTTTCTTTGGTCACTACCTCTTCCTTGGTAACCACCATGCTATCCTCTTTGATCTCTTTGATCTCTGCCTTTGCCTCTACCTCTAGAAGATTGATCTTGCCTCCTCTTGTTCCTTTCCTCTATCTTGATAGCCAACTCATAACATTGGTGTACGGTCTTGGGACTTAGTAAGGCCATTTCCTCTTGGATATTCCACTTCAAACCATTGAGATACCTAGCCACTTTGAGGCTCTCATCCTCTGTCACATTAGACCTCATACAAAGCTTTTGAAACTCCTCAGTGTAAGTGATTACATCTTGGTATTTCTGCCTTAGGCTTTGCCTCTTCTTGCACAATTGGATCTCATAATAATCTAGCATGTAGGCTTCTTTCACTTTAGCAACCATTCCTTTCCAAGTTGCTATGGGCTGTTTGCCTTCTTTCTCCCTTTCAGTCTGGATGAACTTCCACCATGTCAAGGTCGATCCTCTCACTCTTGACTTAGCAACCTTCACCTTTTGAGCTTCAGTGACTCCATCACACTCAAAGTGATTCTCCATGCCTTCTATCTAGTCCATTACCAAATCAAGTTCCATCTTTCCACTGAACAGTGGGATGCCTTCAAGTGATTTTCCACTCAAGGCTTTCAATTCCTTCAAGAAAGGCTCCTCCTTCAAAATAGGATCAGGTATAGGGGTCTTATCCTCCTCTGCTATCTCTTCTTCTTTTGGAATTCTTCCCTCAAACTGTGTACTTCTTACTGCTGTCTCAAGTTGGGCTATTCTTTCCCTCAACTGCTTATTGTCTTCTTCCTGCTCTTCAACCATCTTTTCCAACTCTGCATTGGTCACCATGGTGGGAGAATCACTTGACTCTATGTCTGAAATGGAAGATTTCTTTCCCAAATCTTTCACTTGCTCTGATACCAATCTGATAGGGAGGCTGCAGGAACTCAATCACATTATTTTAGAAGCTGCAGGAAGCAACCACCAATTCCTACGCTAGGCCTTGTCATAGACCTCCTTGGTGAAATTTTTTTTCCACCTTAACCTATAGGAACTCTACCTTGTCTAAGTTCCCCTAGTTCTCTTACCAACCTCACTATCTTGACAAATTTTGAACATCCAAACCAATCCCTAGTTCAATGCCTCATTCTCCTTTGGCCCTTAATCTGCCTAAAGACCAAATAAACTCAACCTTATTCTAGGATCTTGTAGGGGTTGGAAAAGGTTACAAAGACTTCAAAATGGATTTTCTAGGGTTCTTAAACAACCACAAGTTTATATCTTGCCATCACTTTCACAAGATGCTCTCCTAGGGTTTGAAAGGCTAGTAGCCATTGAGCCTCTGAACAGAAGTAAATTGCTTTTCCCTCCTAAACCCACCAAAGGAATTAGGTTCTTGACTTAGGTAATATTTTCCCTTGTCTACACCTTCAAGATTTCAAGGTTTTTAATCTTGCTCAGGCTGTGTGCTGTCCAAACGCCAAATTGGTCAAGCAGCTAGGGTTCTAAACTGCTTAGAAACAGTTATAGGACTGGTGAAAATTTATCCTCCTAAAAGGATTGCTGGGATCTCTTCCTTATCACCATACGTGGCCAAGACCTTCCCCTAATTTCTTCAAAAATAATTTTTCAAAAATATTTTCTCCCTTGCAAGTTATCAACATTGTACTGCAACCTTTCCTAGTCGGGCTCTTCATTGGCTCCCCTAGGGCAAGGCATTTCTTCCAGCTCCTGCAACCAAAAAAAACCTAATACCTACCATATGTACAGCTACCATATTTACAAGCATGGAGCCTAGGCACATTTCCCAAAATTCCGTACAATTTGTATGATGGGAAGGCACCCTAGGACTCCATTTTTAAAAACAGCTTGCTACAGGACTGGAAATGATAGAAAATAAAGTATTTACAGATAAAAGAAGGAAAAAGGTATACAAAGATAGAAAGATGGCACTTAAATCTTATACAATGTAAATGCTACATACTATAAACAAGAAGATAGCAGAGTTACGCCATTAAAGTTTAGTTTTTAACACAAAAATGCAGAAAAAACTTTCTTTGTACGTTTTTTT
Organism: Sequoia sempervirens; assembly: GCA_007258455.2. NCBI lineage: Eukaryota > Viridiplantae > Streptophyta > Pinopsida > Cupressales > Cupressaceae > Sequoia > Sequoia sempervirens. The sequence goes on from VDFB02058242.1 coordinate 106,460,941, forward strand.
TTCAATTTTCAAGGAAATGTCACTCAACATAAAAACATCTAACCTATTTTCAAAGTCGAGGCATGCCTTAAATAGGATTCCAAAGCAATTTAGATGCTTGGGTCGGGCTTCAAAATGATCTAAAAACAACTTTTGTAAAACCCGCTGTGTTTTCAGACACCTTGCCAACACTAGACAACTTAACATAATAATGTTGTAAAATTATTTAATACTTGTCACCTTCTTTCCCAAAGTTCAAAAACATACTAATCACCTAAAATAATGGTCAACATGACCTTATGATAGCACCACAAAATTTAAGAACTCAAAAACAAAATAGTCTTTTCCTAGGTGCTCCTGCACCAGTTAGTACGAAAATTCCATAATTAACATGTCTTTCAAAAAAATATCATAAATCCTTGTACATATACCATATCATCATGATAATTAGACAAATTTAAAATTTTAACATTTCATTTCACATTGTAACCCGGTACCCAGTACCTAGTATTTAGCTTTACCCACTTACTTTCCTAGACCTCGGTTATACTGAAACTCCATTATACCAGACTCCCTCTTACTGAACTCACTCTTACTGGACCAGAGTCTTTCACCTTTTCTATTTTTTTGGTACTTGGTACCCCTTGTACGAAACACTTACAATACAAAGTACTTCCTTTTATCAAAGATTTATCTTCCTTTCTTCAATTCCAGTGATCTTCCAATTAGTTAGCTCCTGCCATAAGAGTTATATTTTTTCACTTGGGTCCCCAATTCTTTTCAATATTGGGGTGTGTTGTGAGACCACATAACAACTTGCAACCAATAAAACCAAATTTAAATCAAACTTGAAATTAAATCACCAATTGTAAATTAAAACTTATACATATTTTAAAACAATAACTTTCTACCTTTACCTTGATTCTGGCATAAAAGGTAAAAATCCATCGGAAACATCTATGTGTACTTTGGATAATTCTAGTGTTCAAAACTTAACAAAAAGAATCAGCTCATTAACATTGAACTACATAATATAGTAATCATCCTAAGCCAACCAGGGATAGAGCCTTGCTTCCAGTCAAGCGTCCATATCCCTGACAAGGTTATCGCTGTAATTCCCCCAAACATAGCTCTACTATTGGCCAGGCATCCATAGCCCAGGTAGAGTTATTTGGATAGCCTAAAGAGTTGATATATATATATTGATATAGCAATGATAGCTCATTTTTTACTTTTAATATTGCAATAATAGCTCTTTTATCAACTTGCAAGCATTGAAGCACTACTATTAAGTTGGGAATTATAGTGGTAGCGAAGGTTAATTTTTGATTTTTTATTCAATGTAAATTCCTTCATCAATTCACTACTTCCCAAAAAATTATTTAATGATTCCCTGTAAGTGTGTGTTTCTAGATAAATTTCACTAATTATGCCAAACCCTAGCTAACTGTAGCTCACTATATATTAGAAAATATGCATAAATTAAAATTTAGCAATAGACAACTTAATCACCAAATTTAAATATAAATTTAGATACATTAGTCACCACCCTTCCAGTTAAATTTTATGGAAACTTCTAAAATTTCTACTAACTATCTCGACTTGATGGCACTGCACTTCATTAATGGATTAGAATATCATGATTACCTTGGAACACGGTCACATTCTTTTTGCATTAAATTCACATGCCTTGCTCAGCACGTATCATCCTTTCAACTTACTCAGGTGATGACGTGTATTGCCTTTCCAACTTCATTCTCTTGTATAGTCTGCACACATAACACCTCCATAGTTAATACAGATTTTTTTTATTTGAAATGACCACTATTAATTTTGAAATCTCCAACTTGCTTGATTCGCAATCTTCATACTGCTCAAATTTGAAGCAATTTCACCAAATATGTGTAAAGAATTAATTTGATTTAACCTTTAATTCTGAAGATTATTGTTTAGCTGCCACCTTGCATATGATTTCCAAAAAAAAAATTACTCAAGACAACTATGTAGCACAACACTACTTACGACTCTATAAATTTGTGCATTTCATCTTGAATTCTCCACACTTCTCTTTTATTTCTCTTTTTTTTTTTTTCAATAATTTTGTTCTGCTCTAGGTCTTTGCATTTGCTTCTTAGCCATGAATACTCCAATTTTCTTAGGTTTTTCTCATAGACAAAATTTTTTCTTGTGGAGCATCACACCAAAAAGGCTTGAAAAGGTCTTTATCATTAGGACTTCCAGTTTCACTGTGCCAAAATTATGCTTAGTCCTTGGGGAAATATATGTTGCATCCAGCCACTACTTCCATTTTTACTCTGACATAGCTTCTCACTTTGTAGCATCACTTCTAGACATTGAGCTACCTGTTGAAGATGTTCATGTTGCTTCTAACTTAATAGTGAAGCCTGAATTCTTGGAGAATCTGGATACACTCTTAGTTGTTGCACATCCAACCATCAGGATTCCCTCTATGGATGATATTCCTTGGTTCCTAGAACATGGGGAAGTGGTTCCACTTCGGCCCTTTCTCACTGATCTCCATATCCAATACTTTGAAACTCACCGGGAACTCATCTACATAGGGTATTTAGCCCTGATAGAAGAGGCATCCCAGATCGACTGAATGGATACTATTGTCTGCAACTTTGCTCACTTTTATTTTTGAATCCTTTTTTTATATTTTTGAACGAGTATTTTGCTATCTAATGTATATAAATGATACACAGACACAGACACAGACACAGACACAGACACAGACACAGACACAGACACACACATATCTTTTTGGTATCCTTTTTAAAAAATGTGTTTTACTATGCATGGCTTTATTGTTTTGTTTCCAATTCAGTTTCGCAAAATGTTTGAATTTCACTCTCATGCATAAGATAAATTTAAGTGGAATTTTCTAATGTAGAGGCCAAGAAAAAGAAGAACAAAACAAAAAGAAGCAAGAAAAGCAAAAATACATAAAGAAAAACCTAAAAAAAAAACTAAAAAACTAAACTAACCCTAACTACCCTAACTCTAATATCACAAAAGATTAACTCCAATGAAGCAATTTACTTCAATTTTTATGGCTATTTCCTTTATAGTTTTAGTACGAATCACAACAGATTTGTCTTTAAATTCTCTTATCAATTTTTTTTAATATTCTACTGTAATAATGGAATATCTTAAATTTTCTACATTTAAACATCATAAATTCGAAAGTACACTTACCCAAAATCAGGCTCAAATGTATGAAAATGATCTCATTAGAGACCGGTTGCACACATTTTTTCTAATGTGACAATACTGTACCTTCTCCCAGCCCTGGTCCATTTCCATGAACGACTGCATTCATTTCTTTGTTTCCTTCTCTTCTAAAAATTTTCATATCTTCGACCTTGTCTTCACTTTGCATTTTGTTAGACCAAGATATATCACTATTTATATTGCTATCAGAAAGAGAAAAAGTAAAAACTTGATATTTTGTATCTTGTAAAAATTCAGGAAATGTCTTTCTATAGCTGATGAATTCTCAACTTGAAGCATAATACACACATTTCCCACTCGATTTTCCCACTCTATCTTGTTATCTATGTTTTCCATGTATACAGGGAATGATGATTCATCCATGTCTTTCCCTTGTTTTTGATGAAATATCTCCAAATCTTGACATTCTCACATATTCCCCTACAAAGCGTTAGAATTTTCTTTAAAATAATCACAATTTTCTAACTATTTCATTTTATTGGTTAATTTTTTAATATTTCCATCTCCACTAGGGAAGAACATTTTTCTTGTTAACAATCCCTATCTTTTAGCAGTTAAAACTTCTTTCGTTAACAGAATTGCTCCACTCATGGCCAAACTTACTATAGTTAAAAAAAATTCACACTCAAGTTCACCGTGATCAGTTGTATCATGAATTCTACACTTAGTGACTCTCCCAAAAGTAAACAAACTCAAAGGATGCATTTTTTGGTTAAAGATTTTTTACAAATTTTTCCAACTTCCATAATGAAAACTCGCTTGCATTCAATTTCTCATTTACAAGCTTCTTTCCAAATTTAGGAATAACATTTCAAAGCATAATTCTCCAATTCCAAAGGATGAAACCTAAAATATCAAAGAAACAAGAGAGATGTGCCAGAGCCTACCCTCCTTCTAGTGCCAGTTCTTGTTGATGATGGTTTTACTCGCAATAAACAGTTTGAATAAAATCTCCATACACAAGATCGTGAAGAGCCTATCCTTCTTGAAAGATATGGAACAAAGACAACCTAAGGGAAAATTTTGTATTCACAAGACAAAGATTGGCCTTCGTTCAATCCAAAGTCTCTAATAACCAGGTCATGGTTGCACTAGGGTCACTCTCGAGTAATGATGTGACATTTGTTGTTAATCTCAAGGGGGACAAAGGTCATTCTTTGAACAGTTTAGATAACATCTCGATTTGAATTGATAAACTTGAACATCATGAAACCAAAAGATTTGACATAATATTTCATCAAACATCACAAATTCTTTGCTATCACTTAAGTAGATTTAGCATTAAGCATTCAAAAACTTCATGGAAAATAAAATATTTTCAACAAAATTCTTTCCATTCATTTATATTTTTTGGAACATTTTTAAAAATATTAAACATCTATTCTAAAAAAAAGTATTAAAAATACTGAAAAATAAAAGTTTCTCTTGGTTATTCTCCATGGATTCCCCAAAGAATTAATCAAAACAGAGAAAACTGCTTTATATTTCACCAGATTGCTTCACAGCTATGTATAAAATGGTGCACGCTTTTAAAGAGAGGGTTTCGTTTATGGAAACTGAGTAGGTTATGTATGCACCCTTAAATGGTGCAACATACAGTCTTGTTCAATTGAACTTACAAAACCAACTACAAAAGATACTGAGATAGGTAGTTATCTATAAAGCTCTTATATCAATTAATGTCTACATGCATACAAAGTTTTACGAGGGAATGGTTCAGAAAATAGGAAAAAAGAACAAAACTTTAAAAAGTGCATGCTCCTCAGACATTCACAAATTTTGAACTTAAAATAAAAATGAAGCATCCTCTGGCCTTTTATAGAACACAAGGCTCAAATAGGATAAGACAATTACATGAGAGGAAATCTAAGGGACCAATCTCATCAAGGCACATGGAATATTGTGACCAATAGGAGAATTGCAATTGAGGTCAATGGAAGTCAACTCCAATTACTCTTTGAAGCTCTTTGAGTTCTACTTTTTCATCTTTTTCAGGATTCCTTCTGAAATTGAACAAATCTATCCAAACAAGGATATATAGGAGATTCCCATTATAATAGAGTGATCAGGTGGAATTCGAACGCCTATATCTTAGGTTCCTCAATTTGAACATTCCACAAATAAATTACTCCCATAATAGATACACTTTAGTACTACATGCTTGAACTCAAGCATCCTGATATTCTAGTAACTGGAACATCTTTGCAACGAGCTCTGTTCCAACATGAGCTCCTTAAGTGTATCATCAAACCTGTTAATAACATTAGGTTTGTTTGTAAATACAATTTTCCTAACCATCCATACTCGAGCTTTGCATCACAATCAATATCTCCTACAATCACAAATTCCATATATTAAATCCCTTTTTAAAAAAAAGAAAAAAACATAGTATAACATCTCATGTAAATAAAACCATTATTCAAATGTTAGTACAAAAATTCCATAATTAACATGTCTTTCAAAAGCATATCATAAATCCTTGTACATATACTGGATCACCAGGATCATTAGACAAATTTAAAATTTTAACATTTCATTTCACATTGCAACCTGGTACCTAGTACCCGGTATTTAGCTTTACCCACTTACTTTCCTGGAACTCGGTTATACTGGAACTCCATTACACCGGACTCCCTCTTACCAAACTCACACTTACCAAACTATAGCCTTTCACTTTAAACTTCACATTACCTTTCACCTTTTTATGTTTCTGGTACCTAGTACATGATGTATGAAACACTTACAGTACAAAGTACTTCCTTTTATCAAAGATTTCTCTTCCTTTCTTCACTTCCAGTGATCTTCCAGTTAGTTAGCTCCTGCCATAAGAGTTATATTTTTTCACTTGGGTCCCCAAGTATTTTCATTCTTGGGGCATGTTGTGAGACCACACAACAACTGGCTCTTCTTTCTTCTTCCATATCTTTTTCATTTCTTGCTTAACCTCATTCTTGTCAATTTTTTTCACTAGTTCATTCTTCTTTACCAAATCAGATTGCTTTCCACCTTTACTTCTACATACTCTTGAAATATGTCTGGGCTTGTTGCAATTGTAGAAAACAACATTTATCTAATTCTTTTGACCTCCATTAACACTTGATCTGCACTAATTTCCTTTCTGTCTAAACTTATTACATGCATAGTAGTAGCCAACAAAATATTGATTCATTCTACCTCCTTTAAACCAATTCATTATCTAAGTTCTAAATTCACTAGCTCTATGTCCAAATTTCTTGCATGCAAAATATTGTCCAGAGAAGCATCTAGCATACTGGTTTATTCTACTTTTACACTCTATTTCCTTGTGACCAAATTTATTGCATGAAAAAAAAACACCATCAAAACATGGGTACCTTTGAGAATTTGGTTGTATAGGTGGTCTTCTAGCAAATATTCTTGGATTTCTTATATTTTTTCCTTTATCTTGAGTCTTTTGATTGTCCACTATGTTTGGGATCTGCATAGCCTTTGAGCTTTCACCTACTTCTAGTCCCAAACCACCTTTTTCTTTAGTTGGTTTCTATAGACATTCAAATTATCTTGATTGATATTGTGCACTTGATTCTAATTCACTAACATCAATTCTTTCTTAATCACTTCTTTACTAACCAATTAATTGAATAATCCTTATTTAATTAATTCATCAAGATTCCTCTTTTAGTCAACTTTATTTGATTAAATCTAATATTCTTCTAATGTTCCTCCTTTGATTAAATAAATCATTTTATTTAATTAAATCCTAAGGTCATCTCTTTTAATTGAATAAATCAACTTTATTTGATTAAATCTAATGTTCTTCATTTAATTGAATAAATAAAATTTATTTAATTAAATCACTAATCTCCCAACTATCCTCTCATTTGATTTAAATAAATATAAATATCTAAATAAAATGTCAAGTCAACTAATTCCATCTAAGTTAATTAATCACAAATTAATTAACCCCTAAACCCTCCATTCCTCTAGCTTTTGCAACTTGCACATATAAATCAATTTATTTGATTTATGAATTCCTCTATTTTCACTCAAATGTGGCATTTTCTTGGAATATTCCACCAATTTGAAATCTCCCTCCCAAAGGTCTTTTGTCCTCCAACTTGGAGTTTAAGGCTCTTACATGTCCTCTCCTTGAGCCACCTTGGCATTATATCCTCTTACAACTCTTCTTACACAAGCCATTTTGAATTTCAAATTCCACCTACATGCATTTAACATGCACATTGTTCAAAATGTGCTCCACCTCCCTTCATTACCATGTTGACAAGTGGCACAAAGCCATTGGCTCAAGTTTAATTCCACATTCTTCCTATTTCTTATTCCTCCATCCTTCTTTCCTATAAATAGAGGGCTTCTCTATTCATTTGAGACATGACTTCATATAAGGTTACTATCTATAGATTTGAGTAGGTTCATCCACATTTTCATCCAAGTTTTCATAGATTTCATCAATCTTAGCTAGATTATTGAAAATTTTCATTAGAGATCAATACATCATCATCAAGCTTTGCAAGGAATTGGGAAAGGGATTCTTTCCACAATAAAGAAGTGCCAATTTCCGCATGGGATGCTGGTTTGAGTATTTTGAATAAGATTTCATTAGCTTCTATTGGATATTTTACTTTGTTTTCTTGTTCATTATGTTTGAATGAATTTCATGGGGAATGTTTGTTATAGACTTGTTTATTGACTACTGTTTGATTATTTGTTCATGTTGGCACAGGTCTAGACCAAGAATTCACATTTTGGTGCTAGAGGGAGGGGGAATCTTTCAAAATTGACACAATGTTTTGGATAATTTCACTACTTTTTCAATTTTTTGTGCTTTTAGGAAACAATGACACTATCAGTCCAATGTCACTATATAGCGATGTTGCCTCTATTCCAAAAAGTGATGCTACAGTGATTCTCCTGAGGACCGGACCAGTCAAACTCCAAAGGGTGACGCTGAAGAAAAATAGAGACACAATTGCAGTCTCTATTTCTCCACAAAGCGATGCTAACTTCATCAAAGTGATGTTGAATCTCCAAACAATGATTCCTTCATGGATTGTGATGTTGGGTTGGGGTAAAAGGTCAACTGGGTATGTGTAGGATCATGATGGGCCAAAAAGTGGCGATATGATGGGTATTTGTAGGGTATGGGGTTGACAACATTTTTTTTACCCAAAATTGATGAAACGAAAAGGGTTTTTAAAGGATATTATCAACTTTCCACCAATATAAATCATGATTTACTTTGAATTTAATAAATAATTATTATTCATTTTCTATTTGAATTATGACTAAAGTCCTAATTGATAGGCTGATTGAAAAACATCTATAGCTTTCAAGCGGTATCACATTTTTTGAATCCGAAACATGTGTCACATTCTATGATTTACATACTATAGGATTAAAAAAATAAATTGAATTTTATGAAGTTTTGACCAAGTTAAGGTGGTTAGACATGTGAGTTTTTATATTTTTTAAAAGTTGTAATAAAAAATTCATAATTAATTATTTACTTGGAAAAAATTATAAAAAAATTTGCATTACATCGAGACATGAATCTTCTACTTATATCTAAAATCTTATAAAAAATAATTATCATTTTATTGTGGTTAGGGTGGTTAGACAGACACCTACTTATGTTTTCCTTGAAATTTAAGTACTATTGCATTGAAATTTCAAATTTTCACCGAAGAGATTTTTTTTGTTTTAAATAAACCTAGTAGTTTAGAAAATACATTCAATTTGCTACAGATTCTATTGTTACATATTTTTGAAATAATATAGATAACTTATTCAAATTTTTATGTCAAATTGCCTAACTCTGATTTTTCTGAATTTTTTGCCACTTAAGGGCCTGTTTTTTCCATGATGATCCTGCACATACCATCCTCTAGTAATTAAGCCCAACATGGTTTTAGGGGGAGCATTAATAAAAAAATATTCAACCCCTAGATATCTAGTGTGTTAGACCTTGGCACGAAGATATGTTGTAAAGAATGAATAAATAGAGATTATGCAAAAGGAATTGGAAGAAAAGTTGCAAGCATGATCATTTGCAAAGAAAATTAGGGTTTTTCAGTGCAATGAAGAAGGTTTTTATCATCTTTTTCAATTCTACTATAGTTAATGTGAATTAGGGCAGCTCGTTGATCTTTAAAGTGGATTTTAAAGATGTTTTGATCACTTGTGCATTTGAACAAAGTGAAGAGTGATTTCGAGCAATCTTGAGGCAATTTGAAGAGTAAGTTGAGCAAACCCTAGTTTTGGTTCTCACAAAAGAAACAGGTATTTTACTCTTTTGCACTATTGTGGGTTTGTGTGAATCTTCTTTCTAAAATCATTATAGTTCATTGTGTAAAAAGATGGAAACCCTTGTAGTTGTAAATGTATCAGAAAGACCTAGACCTTCCTACAAGAAGTATTCCATTAAGGTATTCAAAGAAGACCCTCTAGGTGCCTTCTCATCAATTCCTCATAGTGTCATGCCCACTGAAGACACTAGAATGTACATTCATGTTAAGGTTGAGGAATATAATCATAATAAATTGATAGACATGTGGCACAATGAGCTCATCGGGGGTGATTTCTTGGAAAAACCCGAGTATGTGAAGAAGTTGGATCAATGGAATCAATTTCCTAACTTTAGTTTCACTCTTGATGACAAGTATGTTAAACCTATTCTTAGTAGAATTCATGATAAGTTTTTGTGGACAAACAGACCTCACCTAATAACCAAAGAAGTGATTAAGGTTGTTACCAGACTCTATGATATTGGACCCATACTGATGTTGAAATCTATGAAAAATGAAGTGGTGATGGAACTCACTAGAGTAGCATTTGATAGAAGAGCTCTTGCAACAAAACCTATTACCAATCCTATTGTGAAGTATGCAGTTATAATGATGAGTCACAAGATCTACTTCACAAATAGGGAAAATTTTTTGTTTGAAAAGAAATATGCATTTAAGTTTGGTTCCCTGATTGTTTGTCTGCTATTCTAATTTCTTAGATGGCTTCCTAGAAAAGATGATGTGGTAATTTGGGATACATCAAGACCTGTTGCACATCAAAAAATTTATTATATGCATAGCTTGGGTGACCTAAAGAATCAAGACAATTTTCTAACAACATTATTTGATGTATTCAAAAGCTACATGAATAAATGAGAAAGGATCCCAAGGAAAGTTGTTGAAAAGTAAAAGGATGACATCATAGTTCATGTCTCCTCAGATGAGTGCATGATTGAAGCAATTGAACCCTAGACTATCTGGATCCAACCATTGGGTTATGAAGCTATAGAGGACAAAGAAAAATGCTATGTACAAGTATTATTAAAAATCCCAAAAGATTTCAGTGAACCAAGAGTGGGCACATATGAAGAAAAATCTATAGAATTTTTCATGAAGCATAGGATGCCTATGATTAGAAAGAATGTAGATCAAATTCTTAGAAAGGTTGGCTTCACTAATGAAAAAATTGCATAGGGAAGAGCCAAGGGAGAGCAGATGACTGGAGAATCGTTAGGCCTTAGGAGATCTAGTAGAACAACTCCTTCAAAACCAATCACAACTCCTGCATCTGTAAAGGTAGAACCCAGTGCTCATGGTAAAGGAAAAGGCTCGACTTCTTCTGGACCTTCTACAAGATTAGGAAAAAGGAAAGAGACTCCTTTGGTGGCACCATTCAAGACATGTAGAAAGGAAAAGGAAAAAATGGAGAAGAAACTCAATATCACTGAAGAGCAAGAAGAAGAGGAAGACCCTACAACCAAATTAGTAAGAAAGAAGAAAGGGAACATGCCCTTTGGTGAAGGTACTTCATAGGAAGCAAGTGTTGGCACTAAGAGATATCTATATGTGTCATCCTATAAAGAAGATGAAGAACGGGGTTTTGGTATTCATGTACACACCAAACTAGACTTGAAGAAGGAAAAAATGTCAGAAGAGGCATCTCCAGACTGGGAAGGAAAAAAATCCTCATTGGTAAGACCTGGTTCCCCTCTCAAATTAGAGGCATTAGTAAATAGTCTAGTACATTTTTGAAGATATTTTGTAGCCAACAACAAAAATTTATACTCAAGTAGGTAGAGAGGACAAGAAAACATTGATTTTAAATATTATTCAATATGTAATTACTTTGGAAGTTAGTTGGGACTATGCTAAGTCCAATGGACCTGAGAAATTGTGGGATTCCCTGATGAAAAGAAGATTAGAGGCTATTGAGTTGGAAGAAAAAATAAGAACTGAGGCATTTTAGAAAATTGGATCCTCTTTGACTGCAAATGACATGGAAACCTTGAAGAAGGTATGCTCAAAAATGTTTCGTATGAAGGAAAGGGTGAATACTCCGATGACAAAAGATAAATGGAAAATAAAGAAAACAAAGAAAGAAATTGCAGAATCCATTAGGGGTATGCCTAAGAAATATGGTATGTTTTGTGCACTCCCATTTGGTTCTACACCAAAATCAGGAGAAGAGGATTCTGTAGAAGTAAAGGAAGACATTCCTCTGGAAATAGGTGATGCATATATCCTTCTAGAAAAAGGTGTTACACATGATCCTCTGGAGATAGAGAAATAGAATGAGGAAGAAGTTGAAGTAGAAAAGCTTGATGTTGTCCCTTTGGGAAAAGCTAAAGGAGAAAAAGATAAAGATGAAGGTGAAAGGAATGAAGAAGAAAAAGACACAGATGAAAAAGAGGTAGAAGAAAGAGTAGAGGAAGAAGAAAGATATGGGGAAACTACTAGTAAGTATGAAAAAGAAAAATGCTAGGTTGTGGAATCACAAAGGTCCTCCAAAGAATCCTCCTCCTGTGATGATGTATTAAAAGGCTTTCTATCCAAGAAAATAAGGTTCCAGCCAGTAATTCCTCTGGAACTTCTACAACTCCCCATGGTTCAAGGCAGTGTGGATTTGGATAAGATATCTCCCATTAAAAATTTGGTGTTAGGGGATGCATTACATGCATCTGAAAGAAAATAAATTTTGGAAACACACCAAAAGGGGACAAAGCTTATTGATGATGCCATCAAAACATTGTAGGAAGCTAGGTGCCCCAGTACACTAATTGATACATATCTCACTCTGATAGAAAATCTAAAACTTCTATTGGAATCCTTGAAGGAGTATCCCTCCAAACTTGGTGAGAATACCAGGTAAGAGATTGAGGAGAAAATGGCAGAGAAAAGGATTTCAGAACTTCATGATAAGTGTACTCTAGCACAAACCTATGTGAAAAAGAGTCTAGAAGTTGTACAAGCTTGTGATTCCAAAGCAAATACTGTATTTGCTTACTGCATAAAGTGGTCGGATGCCACATAGAGTAAGAAATATCTATGGGACTCCATTGAGTCCCAATTAACATTTGTTTCCAATACGTACAATGCATCTAACGACAGAGACAAGTCAACTTGGAATGCTATCACTACTCATAGAGAGAAATTATTTATTCTACAGAAGTAAAAAGAATACATATCAGAAGATTCAGTCACCTAGGTGACCTTGTGAAAATGGAATACACTCTGGTGGCCAATGCTTTGGAAAATGTAAAAAAACTAGAAAAGATCAATTTGACTCCATGAACTTCAGATGATGTAGAAGAAAGCTTGATGGAAATAGAATCTCTAAATAGAATGTTGGTATCTTCTAAGAAGAGTTGGGATAATAGCATGTCAATATGGCAAGGTATTCTCAAGGAGCTTCAAGGCTCACCTTCCTTCGAGTAATGCTTTTTCAATTTATACTCCTAAGGGGGAGTTAGATTTTTTTTGTACATACATTGTTCTGGACCACCCTTGTATATATATATATTCATATTTTTGGATGACCCTTTTCCCTTGATGTCAAAGGGGGAGAGAATGCCATGAAGAGAAAAAGGGAGAGTGTGTTGTACATAGGATGTTTGTACATTCTTTTGGCACATGTTTCCATCAATGACAAATGGGGACATTGTTGGAAGAATGAAGAAGGATGTCTCATTATGCAGATTTTGGGTTGTCACTGATGTCACCATGTTACATGAGTTATAATTGCATCACCATAAGTTCAAGCTTGATCCGGTATTCTGAATAGGTATGCAAAAATAGTTATTATCCTCTGGTATTTTGGTCCACAATTCTTCGTTGATGAATATCATAACTTGTGGTTTTGGAAGATGATTCTTGGCTTCTAGAAGCTTTTAAATTTAGAATTTCATGTGTACAGGTGCTCGTATGGCGAGTTGGCATCACTTTGTTGCTATATTTTGTTATTACATCTATCCCTGACTAACCTAATCAATAGTTGATGTTATAATGAATTAATTTTGTGTTGCAATGTATTTGTGACCTATCTTAGGTCCATGCCAACATGTTGTAGTGTACTACACAATTGAACTATTTTTGGAAAAAATTTGTACAAGCTTGAAGTAGACAATTAATATTTTGGTGAATAAGGGTTGCATCTGTAGATGCATAAAATTGGTCATATCTAATTAATATTAGAATTTAATTAAATATTTATTATTTAATTAATTTCTTTAAAGTCTTCTACATATAATTAAATTTAATTAATTTAATTATATTGTTCATTCATTTTATTCTTCTGTCATAATTAAATAAATCGACTTTTATTGAATTATTTCATATTCATATGTCCACTTGATTAATTAAATAAATGCACTTTATTTATTTTAATTAATTATCACTTTTAAATTTAATTAAGTATTTTTTGATTAAATTAAATTAAATTATTTCTTTTTAAATCTTTCTTCTAGTTAATTAAATATCTCATTTAATTAATTTCATTTACACACCACTTCTCAAAAAGTTTAATTAAATATTTTTATTTAATTGAATATCTTTCATATCTTTTCAGAATCATAATTAAATATTTTATTTAATTATGAAAACTTCCATTATTCTTCAAATCTAGGTTAAATATTCTATTTTAAGAAAAACCTTTGTGTCACGTATAAATAAATAATTGAATTTTATAATTCATTATTTATCTTCTTCAAAATCTTTCCATAATCTCACAAAAGTTGATTTTTAACAAATCATCTTCATCATCTTATCTTACCTCTTTTACAGAAAAAGAAAAAAAATCTTACTTTCTGCTTTCTTCTATTTTTCTTTAGTCTTAACCATCCTCAACCGTTTGATCTGCCAGAAATTTTCACAATCGTTGATCATATCAACCAATCAGAAGCTTTTGAAAAACTCTATAAATAGCACGGCCAATCCAAGCAAGGGTTACACAACATATATTAGAGTAATTAGAGATTAATTACATTCTAGCATTATAGCATTCTAGTTTTATTATTCATAGCATCATCAATAGTCTTTCATTTTCAGCAATCATGTCTTAGCTTAAGCATTCCATGCATCTTGTATTCAATCTCATTCTTTAGGAGGAATGTTCATTGAGCCTAGCCTACAATCTAAGAGCCAGCTAGAATCAATGAAAATACTAGAGATAGAGGATGATAGGACAACATCGATAATAGGATACTAAGTTTGCAATCTCTATCATTTTAAATATTCTGTTTTTGATATAATGTCTTATTGGTTTGTTTGATTCATTTGTTTTTACATATTTAACGCTCACAAAATCAACCACACATTATTGGTGCCCACTGTGGGGTATTGCCCCATTTTTAGCATCTACTTGCAGGTTTTCTGATAGGATCTCGTGTTCTGGAACTCAGATTTTTGACCAAATTTTCTGTTTTAGCGCATACGACAATTTTTGAAGTGCATCTGAAGGTTTTTAAAGTGCATCCGTGGCTTCTTTCAGTGCTTTTGCAGGTACTTCGGCACATCCGAGGACTGTTGTGGCACATCCAGGAACTATTTTGGCGCATCTACAGAATAAAAGGGTGCATATGCTTGACTTAGTTTGTTAAATTTTTTGAAAAACAAAAAAGAAGAAGGAAATTTAGTTGCATTCTGTTTTAAGTGCATTTAGGAGTTTTTGTAGTGCATTTAGGACTTTCTGTAGTGCATTTACTGTCTATTTTAGCACATTTACTTGTTTTTGTGGCACATACAGGTGATCTCTTGGTGCATATAGGTTGTAACTAAACAGGTTTCTGAGTCTGACGCCTTCCGTAGACATAACCTTTTTGCTGGCTTAAAAAGAACCATTCTAGGATAGTCACATCTAGTTTTAAAAGGAAGCAACCCTAGGATAGACATGGATTTAAAATGAAGCAATCTAAGATAGTCACTACACAAGTTGATTTTGTGGTTAAAATGAATCCCATGCTTTCTGTGAAGCAACATCTTCACATAGTTTAGATCATTGTGATTTGGGCTTTTAAAAAGAATAGTGTCTACTGTGTTTGTGGCAATAAGTCTATGCTCTCCCCTTAACTGGGTGACCAGAATACCAGAATTTACTTTTACATTCATGCAATTTTATTGCTTTATTACATCCTCTAGAGGGCCTGGTCTTGTGGGAAAAAGTACTCACCCAAGAGGAATGACTCAATTGGGTTCAAGCCAAAGCCAGGCTATTCCACCCCACTATAAAATTTAAAGAAAATCAGGAGAAATCCTTTTTTTCCAGTAGTGTGCAAGATAACCATCCCCAAAGCCTTTGTTCTAAAGGTTGGGAGGTAACCTGAGGTAGTTTATTATTTTCGCACCGAACAAAAACCCTTACTATGAACTTAGTGTAGTATCCAGCCGAAGTCAATTTCCGAACATCATAATAATCACAATGCAGGGGAGGGAAGAATCTACCCCCAAGATACTCACCAATATAAATGCCAAGGACCATTTGCTCAGGGGATCCAGTATCCACTTTCATCACTCTGAGTATGCACCTAGAAAAGAAAAAAACACGGGCACCCCTTCAGGGGTGACACGACTGTGTGAGTCAATGCAGTTCTAAGATGTGGGTTGTTGCTTATTATGATGACCTACTTGAGTACTAAGAGTGAGTCTGCTTGAACTATCTGTCATGTGTAAAACCTATGAAAACAGTTTTTGAAGAACATTTTGATCATACACTTGATGTTTAATATAGGACTTAAAAACAATTGTTTTCAAGGTGTTTGTTGTGTTTTCAATCACACTAATTCAGATAAAGGATCATCCGAAATGAACATGTCAAAATTTTAGCTGAAAACTGTTCTCAACTGTTTAGGAAAATACCTTGGAAAAACTGTTTTAGCACATCTAGGGGATATTTTGGTGCATATAAGGTCTGTTTTAGCGCATTCATTGGTTAAATCAACGCTTTTAGGGTATGTTTCAATGCATTTAGAGTCTATTTTAGCGTATAGGTCGAGTATTCTGCAAACAGTTTTGGATCACTATCAAAACATTTTCTGAAGCACATATAGGACACAGAGTAGCACATCTAGGACATAATTGAAGTGCATTTGACCATTTCTTTGGTGCATATAGGCAACAGAAAAGTGCATCTGTCATTTTTCCCAAATCATTGTTTCTGACAGATCTGAGTTTATAGCCTTCTTGTTTCAGTAGCATATCAACATTTTCTCCCATGCTTAGGGAGTGGAAATCTACCAAGTTTTTCAAGAAGTCAATTACCAATCAAATCAGAAAACCCAAGAAACCTCTAGGGTACAAGAAAATTTTACAACAAAGGAAGTTTTTATACAAGAGTCGACATGTCTTGCTCCATTATCACAAATTTCTCCATAGGTACCAAGATTTTGTCAGAGGATTTACTGAAAAATACCCTGTGAACCCTCTAGATTCACGAGCTTATTTTCAAAGAAGAGCCCTCTCTCAACGACACAATCACAATCGGGCTCTTGATTTCAACTATATACCACAACCTTCTATTGAATATTCGACACATTCTAGTCAAATACTTCAGTGAGTTGAAATAGGCTATTTAATATATTGATCATTCTTTGAAAATAAAGATCAAATCTTACAAGTGCACTTTCCATCACAAACTTCCAAATTCTTGGTTCAACTTCTCCCAATAGGATTCTGACATCCTTTATCATTGGAAGCTACAACCACGAATTAGGAAAACGTAGTTTTGATCATATAATAAGATTCTCATCTTATCAGATTAAAAAACCACCATTGATTGCACTCATCAAACTATGATCTAAGTTTAGGAGAACATCTTGAAATCATATGCCTATGTTTACATGATCACAATACAATAAACTGAAGGAGGATGTCCAACAAGAAGATCATACATCAACAACTCAAGAAGAAGGTGAAAATAGTGACCCCCTTTATAGCGTGAGTCAAAATCCCCTCTTTGAGGACAGCATGACTGAAGGAGAAAATAATCCATTTACTTCTGATAGAGATCTGAGAAAAACCCCTGAGGATAGTGAAGATGAACAAGAAGAAGAATGACACCTTAAATAATCTGAACAAGATCCAAAATTTCTCAGAGTAGTGGAAAGGCTCGTAGAACGAGACAAACAAAAATATTTCCTATTTCTGGATGATAAAGGAGCTAAACTACCTCATGACTTTAACACTGAGAACATAAAGAGTAATCCTAATGAAACACCCTTATCTGGTCTTAATACCTTGACTCAATATGTTAAAACATTAGAAGAAAAATTAAAGTTCTAGAAGGGGGAGCCACAAAAAAGAAATACGCTCTTGATGATATTTTTCCATATCCTTTTGATCGACGTCTCAACATGATTATGTTTCCTAAGCATTGTG
The DNA here is from genome assembly GCA_007258455.2 of Sequoia sempervirens. NCBI lineage: Eukaryota > Viridiplantae > Streptophyta > Pinopsida > Cupressales > Cupressaceae > Sequoia > Sequoia sempervirens. The sequence goes on from VDFB02058242.1 coordinate 106,478,823, forward strand.
AAATTCTGAAGTTTGATCGTTACAACGGAAAATCAGATCCCATTGACCATATTTGAGACTTTCGAAACATGACTTTAGAATTCGCTCATGAGGATACATACTTAATGCGTTTATTCCCACGAAGTCTTGGAGGCCAATCTATGGAATGGTTATCAAAAATTACATTGCATGTCAAAACATTTGAGGAATTGATCGACGAGTTCATCTCTAAATATTCCTATAACATACAACACCAAATCACAATGATTGATCTATGCAAGGCTAAGCAAAAACCTAGTGAATCGTTCATCACATTTCTTTAGAGATGGAGAAGATTGTTCGCTAGATATCCTCGTCATGTTCTTGAAAAGGAAAAGATCACTACATTCATAAATAGCTTGGATCGAGAGATGATTTCTCATCTAAATCTTCATTGTCCTCCCTCTTTTTAGAAAATGATTGAAAATGTAATCACGATTGAAAATGCATTAGTCCAGAGAGGGATAATCAAACTTTATAAAGACAATCCTAACTCATCAAATCACCACAATGACAAATCAAAGTTTTGGACTCGCAACAAGAATGTGGTGAATGATGGTGTTGTGGATGCACATCATGTCCCAGCTAAGCCAGTTGTTCTTAGTGTTCCTCACAACAACAACCACAACAATGTCAACTCGGTTACAAATAAGGGAAACAACTCCCTTCCTCCTACGAGAAATAGCCAAAATCCAAATTTTTTTCCAAATCAGAATAATACCAACAATCAAGGGTATCATGGAAACAACAATAGCAATACCTTGGGAAATACATCAAACACGAATCCGTAGTGATCTTCATTTTTCTCCAACAGAAGAACTTTTACTTCATTGGGACAATCTCTAGAATCCGCCCTTAAAGACTTGATGGCAAAGAAAGTCATTACCCTACCGCCTCAATGTAACTTCAAACCTAGTGTGAAACCACCATCATGGAATGATGCATACTATTGTGAATATCATATATGTAAAGGCCATCATATAGATAGTTTCCAAGCTTTGAAGAACGCTACTCAAGATTTAATTGACAAAGACATTGTCACAATAGAAGGGAACCGACAATCAAACGAAGACCACCAAGCATTTCAAAATCCTTTTCCCTACTATCAAAAGGCTGAGTCTTGTGGAAAGAATGTGAATAATGTCAATGAGCATATAATCAATCATATCTGCACTGATGAAGAGTGAGTTAATGTTATAAAAGTCAAAGAGAAGATGGAGTATCGAGAAGTTAATGTAACAACAAGGGCACAAGCTAAACTTGTCCTAAAAGGCACTCCTTCAAAATCCATTGTGTCATCTCCGTCACATCAATATAATTTAATCAATCAACTTGGAAAAACTTCTACCCAGATCTCTATCTTGGAACTTCTGAAGATTTCCCCAGTGGATAAAGAAATTTTAGACAAAGCCCTCATTGAAACAACTGTATCCGATGATCTGAATGTGGATCAATTTCAAGCCATGGTGGGACATTTATCCTCATGCACATGTGCCTTTCATTCTCTGAAAAAAGATGATTTTTCCATGACACATCCCTATAATTCATCATTATACTTAGAAGTCATGGTCCACAAGTTTCGTATCAAACGAGTTCTAATAGATGAGGGGCCAGTTTGAATATATGTACCATGAAATTAATTCGAGCTTTAGGATTTTTTGAGGATTCCATTAATCCCCAAAGAAAGATTACCATTAAAGCCTATGATGATGAGGAAAGAGCATCAAGGGTTTAATCATGCTACCAATTAGAGTGGGACCTATTATCAAAAAAACTTTCTATCAAGTATTAGACTGTGATCTCGCATACAACATCTTGTTGGGTCATCCTTGGATCCATGGTATGTAGGCTATACCATCTACATATCATCAGTGTCTTAAGTTTCCTTATGATGGACAGGAGATCACGTGCAATATCATCTAATAATTCTCATAGTCAAACTTTTGCTACCATCAAATCTAGTCAAGACACTTTGGTTCCTAATAATCAAGAAGCAACTACTAGCACTTCTCCAAAAGTTGATACACAAATCAATCAACTAACCAAAACCTTTGACAAGCAACTATGGTTCAAAGATAATGGAGTAGGAGAATACTCTCTTTGTCTAGATAATCTTCCTACATCATCTCGGTCACATGGACAACCTTCTATTGCACATCATCAGATATCTATAGCATCAACATCAACACAATTAGTGGCAAAACCAATCACAAAATTCAATGGACAATTTATCAAGGAGAAATTCCTGGTGGAAGATCTTGAGGATAGTGAAATGCTAAAATGGCTCTATAAAGATGAAGATGAAGATGAAGCAGTTCTTAATATCAAGTTACCAACTGATAAATATGGTAAGGGATATTCAATCATGCAAAAGATGGGCTATGAGGGTAATGGTCCTATCAGAAAAAGAAAAGGAGTAGTTGAGCCTATTGATCCTCCAGGACTTGCTGCAAAAGATAAAACAAGACTAGGCTATGATACTATCTTAGAGGAAACAACATCCAAGAAATTGAATAATACTATTCTCACATTGCAAGAAAGATTTGATCCAAAGGAAGCATGCTTAACAACAATTCAAAATTTCATCGAGAATAACTCTGACACAGACTCTGGAGAATACAAATGGGATACCATCCATAATGATGAATTCTGGAGGGATAAATAGGTTGATGTGATACACAAGTATATGCCTACTCTAATCAAGGGAGAAGGTTCAGAGACCCAACCACATGAATCTGAACTACAATGCAACAATGATTCTAGTGATCTTGAGTCAGATTTAATCAAACAAGACTATCATGAGGATAGTACCATCATTGATCTACCTCATACCTCAGATCCTATAGACACCTCCGTTATGACCATAACCATAGCCAATTTTATGGAACCTAATGACCTGCTACTGCTAATACATCATGATCTCATTGACTGGGATCTATCTGAACCTCTTGATATACCTATGTTTCTAACTGATGAATCTATCGTAAACTTCCTTTCTGCAGATGATGTAAATGATTGTTCCACTGACAATTTTTGGCATGAGATCCTTAGTCAGGAGAGTGTCAAGTTTCCTAGCTGAAAAAGTAAAAATAAAAAAAGAAAGATCTAATGGTGAAAACCAAAATCTGGTAGTGTTAGATCAAACAAAAGATAAAACAAAGAGCGTATCAGATAGTGAAAACCTTTTTAAGGCACCAGATGGTGGGATGCATGACACTCTCCTGGAGCACTATCATGAGCGATCTCCTATTTTGATTTAGCCTACAAAAGTAGTCAACCTTGAAACTACAAAGAAACTGAGGATTCTACAGTTAGCTGCATCAATGACAGATAAAGAAGTACCTGAGTTCATGGAATTTCTCAGAGCAAATCAAGTCAATTTTTCCTGGTCTTATGCAGACATGCCAGGTCTTGATCCTATTCTTATAATGCATCACTTGTCCATTAAACCAGGAGTAAAGCCTATAAAACAAAAACTTAGAAAGATGCATCCTCATGTGGCACTACTAGTTAAAGAAGAACTTAAGAAACTCCTCGATGTGGGATTTATAAGATCAATTGACTATGTAGAATGGATCTCCAACATTTTTCCTGTATCCAAGCCTGATAAAAGTGTTTGAGTGTGCACAGATTTCAGAGATCTTAATAAGGCATGTCCTAAGGATGATTTTCCTCTTCCAAGCATTGACACTATAGTTGACCTAATGGCTGGCCATTCCATGTATTCACTAATGGATGGTTTTTCTGGTTATAACCAAATCAATATTACACCTGAAGACCAGGACAAAAAAACTTTCACATGTCCCTGGGGGACTTACTGTTGGAACGTCATGCCTTTCGATTTAAAGAATGTTGGGGCTACATACCAAAGAGCTATGACTACAATTTTTCATGACATGATGCACATATTCATGGAAGATTATGTCGATGACATACTGGAAAAATCATACACAAGAGAAGGACATCTCGAGATATTATCCAAAATATTTGCAAGGTTGGAAAAGTTCAAAGTATGCCTCAACCCTAAGAAATGTGTTTTCAGAGTCACGCCTGGAAAACTCTTGGGATATATAGTTTCAAAAAAAGGAATTGAAGTAGATCTTGCCAAGGTACAAGCAATCATGGAAATTCCTCCACCAAGAAATATCAATCAGTTGAGATCACTACAGGGATGACTTCAATCTATAAAAAGATTCATGGCACAACTAGCAAATAAATGTCTACCTTTAACACATCTACTACATAAGAATGTTCCTTTCAAATGGGATGATAAGTGTGAAATGGCCTTTCAACAAATCAAGTAGTATTTAATGAACCCACCCATTTTGATACCACCAAATCCAGACAAATCACTCATCTTATACATTGTTGCCATAGAGACATCTTTGGGGGCATTGTTAGAACAAGAAGACTCTATAGGAAAAGAACATGCAATCTATTATATTAGCTGAACATTAATAGGTCATGAACTCAATTACACTTTCATCGAGAAGGCTTGCCTATTAGTGGTCTTTTCCTCCCAAAAGTTTTGACATTACATGTTAACTCATACAATCAATCTGGTTGCGAAGATTGATCCACTCAAATATCTGTTAAGCAAGGCCACTTTGATAGGAAGGTTAGCAAAATGGGTCATGATCTTAAGCAAGTTTGATATTCATTATATTGATCGCAAAGCAATCAAAGGACAAGCTATTGCTGACCAACTAGTTGAAGCACCCCTACAAGTAGAACATCCCATGCACATTGAATTTCCAGATGCTGATGTCTTCATGGAAGAGTCAAAGCAACCTTGGTCATTATATTTTGATGGCTCATTTACTCAACATGGATCGGGGGCAGGCATACTTTGTCACCCCTCAAGGAAATACCATTCCTTGATCATATCAGCTAATGTTTCCATGTACTAATAACATAGCCGAATATGAAGCTTTAATCACTAGACTCAAAATAGCATTGGAATGGAGAATCACATAATTGTAAGTTTATGGTGACTCACAGTTAGTCATTAACCAAATCAATGATGACTATCAGACCAAAGATGACAAATTGTTACCATACAAGAAAATGGTTGACAATTTCAAGAAATATTTTGTAGACATCAAGTTCATACAAATTCCAAGGCTTGATAACAAGGCAGATGACGCTATGGCCACAATTGCTTCATTATTACAACTCCCACAAACTCAGGCTCGCTACGAATTTCTGGTGGAACAATCATTTACGCCTGCTTATGACACACCCAAAAGCCAAATCATTTGCCACTTAGTAGGATCTGATTCACCTTGGTATGGAAAGATTTATGCCTACCTAAAAGATGACATCTTACCACTTGACTTATCCTGTAACCAAAATCATAATTTTATCCGTCAATCCTCTCGCTATACCCTTATCACTGACACTCTCTATCGCCACGTTCTTGATGGTACTTTAATTTGATGTCTTGAACGTGATGAATCTGATAAGGCTTTACAATAAGTTCATGGTGGCATTTGTGGTACTCATTCAAGTGGACTAACCTTATCCAAGAAATTGATTAGAATGGGTTACTACTGGCCTACAATGGAGAGGGAATCATTCACTTTTGTAACAAAGTGCTCTAAATGTCAGATACATGGAAATATCATTCATGCTCTAGCATAGGAACTACAACCATTTGTACCAACCTGTCCATTCTCTCAATGGGGATTGGATCTAGTTGGCAAGATTTATCCTTCATCCTCGAATGGACACAAGTTCATCATCACAGTGACAGAGTATTTTACCAAGTGGATTGAGGCAGTACCTCTCACTAAGGTCACTGGCAAACAAATCTCATCATTCATACTCAACTATTTGATTTTTCGGTATGGCATTCCAAACTCCATCATCACAGATAATGGACAATTATTCAAGAATTAGGATGTTGACAAACTTTGTGTGAGATTCCATATTCAACATAGATATTCAACACCTTATTATCCACAAGGGAATGACCAAGCAGAGGCCTCAAATAAAACAATACTAAAAATTTTAAAGAAGACTGTGAACAATGCAGGGAAAGATTGGCACATTCAACTCAATCCCACATTATGGGCTTACCAAACTAGTATTCGAATGCTAATAGGAACAACACCATTTTCTCTTGTCTATGGCATAGAAGCCATCCTACCTTTAGAAGTTGAGATTCTGTCACTCAGAGTATCACTAAAAGGTATCATAACAGATGGTGAATATAAATTTTCCCAGCTCCAAGAACTAGAACTTCTTGATGAAAAGGGACAACGAGCAGCTGATCATTTGAAAGCCTATCAACAAATGATGTCTCACAGCTATAATAACAGAGTCAAACCACGTACCTTTTAGGTTGGTGATCTTGTTCTAAAAGAGAACCCACACAATCAGCAAGACAAAGAGAAGAAAGGAAAGTTTGAACCTAATTGTCTGGGTCTGTATGTGGTCATAGCAGTATATGGCTCAGGAGCATACAAGTTGTCAACGCCAGAAGGGGACCTGTTTGACAAACCCATCAAAAACATGCACTTGAAAAAGTATTATGTGTAAGGTAGTCATCATCATCCAGAAAAAGTCCTGAATAAATACAAAAACATCAGAAAAAGTCCTGAAGAAATACCAAAAACATAAGAAAAAGTCTTGAAGAAATACCAAAAACACTAGAAAAGTCCTAAAGAAATACAAAAACATCAGAAAAATCTTGAAGAAATACCAAAACATCTAAAAAAGTCCTGAAGAAATCCAAAAACAGTAGAAAAAGCCCTGAAAAAATGATTACCCTAGTGAAAACCTAGCAAACAGGCATCTCGGTAACGAAAAAAAGAAAACACAGAAAAATGCAATAAAAAAAATAGTGAAAATCTGGCAAACAGACGCTATTTGTAGCTCTTCATCTATTAGTTCTTTTTTTTTCACTAGGATTTCTTTTCATACATCTTTCTTTCATTATAGGGTCATACCAACATCCTATTGCCATCATTTTCCTAAGGGCAATAACGTCTTACCATGGTTTGATTATTGTACATATCCATTTCAGCAAGTTGTGTCAAATACTGGGGGCAAACATTAACATACTCGGGGGAAACTAAATTTCAGGTTCTACCAAAAAAACTTGAGAAAGATATGGAACTCAATCATGTGAACAAACAATCAAAACACATGAACAACTATCCAACCATTGACTAATATCACAACAGTTTTTCAGAAAAATACCATATCATGACTCATATCTAGATGATCTAAAATCTGAATAATGATTGGAATATCAGTTTTACATTTTGAACAATGATTGTTTGATATCATCTCTTTGGAGCACACTCAATGATGTACTGAACTAGTGTGGCAAGGAAGGAGGATGATTCTTCTTTGTCTGCTGTCTTGAGGTTAACTATTGGTTTGATGCAAATGTGTTGTGAAACTTGATTTCCAAAGCATATCATTGACGACAGTTCCACATTTGCATCAGAAGGTGGTTAGTCTATGTCTGTTTATGCAAGAAATGCTCAGGTCATCTTGATTCAATTATACCTCAATGCTTGTGTTCACTTGCTATATCAAAAATCATGCAAGTTGTACTCAGGTCATCATTGGTGCTAATCTCCCCTTTAATGCTTGTACATACTTCCAAAATTTTATAAGGCTCTATGATGATTCAAGAAAGCTACCCGAAGGCTCAATGAACAGTTGGTTTTCTTTAGTTGCATTTCATTTAGATCAATGTATATATTTTGCATACTGGATTCACATTAGAGTTTCAAAAAAAGTTGAACAGATATATCAACGGTTGTCTTGTCTCTTTGGACTATATGTAGAGGACATTCAGACATTTGTTTCATCCTCATTTCATTATCATTTCATCTTGGTCTTGTGCCTATCATATAGTTTAGAAATTCATCATTTGGAACTTGTCTCAATTATTTATCCTTCATGATGCATTATCATTTCATATCTCATATCATTTCATTGTATATCATCAGACATTCTCAATTTTATCATCTTGGTTTCATTCTCGTACCATTCCAATTCTTTATCATTTCATATCATTCATTTATTTTTCATTCTTATCCTATCCATCATTTTCATTTTACATTTCATCCTTTCATACCATTGCACATCATCTCATTTAAATTCATTCCATCATCACATATCATATCATTTCATTCCTTTCATCCCATATATTTTCATTACATTACATTACATAGCATATTATTCAATTTTTCATTTCATTTTATCATCCCATTTTATTACATTACATTGCATATCATATCATTTCATTTTATCATTCCAAATCACTTCAATTTTACATTTTATCATTTTCTTTCATTACATTTTATTTCATATCATTACATTTCATTTTCATCTCATTTTTCATTTTGTCATTTCATAACATTACATTTTAGTTCACCTCAGTTTATATCATTTTATATCATTTTATATCATTTTATCATATCATTTTATTACATTACATTACATATAGCATATCATTCAATTTTCATTTCATTTTATCATATCATTTTATTTCATTACATTTCATTTTATCATATCATTTCATTACATTACATTTTTCATATCATTTCATCTCATCTTATTTTATCGTTTCATTCCAATACATTTCATTACATTACATTGCATATCATATCATTTCATTTTATCATTCCACATCATTTCAATTTTACATTTTATCCTCTTCTTTCATTACATTTTCATTTCATTCCACATCATTACATTTTCGTTTCATATCATTACATCTCATTTTATCATGCCATCAATCTTTTTCATATTCATTCCATTTCATAACATACATATTAATACTTTCACATCATTTATCATTCACATCTTTTCTCATTATTTTTCAATATCATATCATTTGATGCATTTCATAGACATAACATCCATCATATCATCATCATTTATAGCATTTGAAAAATTCAAAAAAACAATAATTTCATACAAACATTACATTTCCACATCATTCATAATTCATATCATATCATATCATCTAGACACAGGGCATTTTTACCATCATCATCCACCTGCATAAGATCATTAGTACACATCATATCACACATCATCATATCATAATCATATCACATCATCCTGCAAATCATGTTAGGTAGTAGATCATATATCAAATATCCATATCACATAAGCAAGGAAATACATGCATATCCATCTCATATCATCATGTCACATGCAATGCATCCTCAAAACTCATCGCCGCTGCATATCATCACCCATCAAAAATACATACAAATGTTCAATAGTCTAATGACATTGAAAAATATCAAAAGAAACATGAGATATGATAAAAAATAAATGTACATGCTCCAAAGAATAGGTGATACATCACATAAAATCCTGCATACTTCAAGGCTAGTTGGTGGAACCCCCTGATGGAGCTAGTCTCGCGGATGGTGGCCTACCACTTGTCCTTGCATCTAGATCTCGTCGAGGACCGATAGCCCCTAGGCTCTGTGTACCTATCTGTGTCCTACTCCTAGTCCTAGTATGGGACCGTGGGAATGGCTCTTTGTGCTCAGGAGGACATAACTCGTATTTGACCTGGTAATACTTAGTCTGTCTAGCCATCTCAAATCCCTTTGCAATGGACTCTTGTAAAGATGCACTCTCCATGGTGCCCATCAGCCTCTATGCAACACCCTCGACCTCTAGCACCCTCTATCTCAAGGAATTTCTCTCTGTAATTAGCTAGGCTAACTGTGGGTCTAGGGTAGGGGGATATGCCTATGCCTGTGCCTGTGCCTGTGCCTGTGCCTGTGCCTGTGCCTATGCCTATGCTTGTGACTATGCCAATTGTGCCTGTAGCTGTGCGACCAATCCCTATGCCTGCAACAACTAACTCTACAACTGCACCTGCTATCCCTGCAATGTCTGCACCTGGGCCTGTAGGGTATCTATCTGTCCATACTGTGACAAGGAACCAACCCTGATCATTGTCCTCCATCCAATCCCAGTCCTTGGCCTCCCTGGAACCTGCCCCTCATCTCTGTCATCATCCCCATCATCCCCATCTAAGCTATCCTACTCCTCTCCGCTCTCCTCCTCCTCTCCTCTGACCGCCGTCTGCTCACCACCGGCCACATCCTCCTATCTCCCTACCCCTGGCTGAGGTACCACCAAAATGGGTGTTGGCTCATCAGGACCGGTAAATCATGGAAAAGGATGTGTATGATAATAGACTGAATACTCATCAGACATGCCAACATCAACAATATCTCATTTATCATCCCAAACCTCGAGCGCTAAAGCCATGTACTCTGTATAAGCTATCTAGTATGAAATACCAGGTCCCTATCCTACCTCATCCTTGCTTTGTGCATAGTGAGCAACTCCCTAAGGCATAGCTTGAGTGAATCCAAACTATCACTATACTCGCATGGCCAAAAACTTCTCAATAATAAATGGAGTATGTCTTATAAAAAGTCATGGAATACCTATGAATGGAATCTCCAGGTGATCTGTATCCCATGGCTTGCAATCTAGGTATGGTCTCCATATCACTGCATCAAGATCATCCAGGCACCGTCTCCAGTAATCCACCTTTCCCAGCTTAGGCTGGAAAAGGAACATCGAATATGCATATACATAAGGCCTGCCTGGTCGCCTCAATCTGGGACACACTGGTCTCATCACAGCAAGATGATCCCATGCCCAAATCTATAGTAGTGTCACACAGCATGACAAACTGGATGCACCCCTGTATACCACCTGATGTAAATCATGATATAGGTGAGCTAGCATACAACTCCCCTAGGCTCCCCCAAGCCTATCTCCGAGGCTGTACAAGCATCTGCTCCAAGATCCTCCCCCATCCCACTGATAGTCCCACAATCCAAACAAAGGAAACCTCCAATGAATGCACCTAACATTGCAGGCAAGGCAGGATATCCCCTAAAATCGGCCCATGGTACCTAGTACCCTGCTATATGAGCATCACCATATACTCTCCTCAATGCATCTGTCCCACCTAGCTCCTTGTGATCATAGACCACAAGGGTGCCAACCACGGGAATACCAAGAATCTTGTACACATCCTCTAGAGTCATAGTCACCTCACTAGTCAGAAAATGAAAGGTGTTGTGCTCTGAATGCCACCTCTCTGCCAATGCAGTCAACAGTCCCCTGTTGACCCGAATCGGAGGCATGGCCAACAAAGGTCTCAACCCGTATATCCCTATCAATGCTACCTCATGTAGTGTTAGCTCGACTATCCTATCCCACCCTCCCGAGTGACGTTCCCTAATCTGGAGGTTTTTGAAAACCTCCTATTTTCGGTTATCATAAAAATAATCAATCAACATCATATCAATGACTCAATTTCAATCAAACAACAACAATCTGACTCATATCTATCTATGACCCATATCAATGACACATACTCATCAGACTCATATCAAGTGACCCATATCAATGCACAATCTATCTATCTGAATCTCATATCATCAATTACTATTTGTTTTCTATCACAAAAAGTAAATTTATCAGCAGTCATATCATCAATTACTATTTATTTTCTATCGCAGAAAGAAAATTTATCAGCAGTCCTATCAATCAATTACTATTTGTTTTCTATCGCAGAAAGAAAATTTATCCATAGTCCTATCAATCATCTACTATTTTCTTTCTATCGTAGAAATCAAATTTATCAATAGTCCTATCAATCATCTACTCTTTGTTTTTCATATAGGGGAAACAAAGTTATCAGATATCTACTCTTTGATTTCTACTTTGGAAACAAATTTATCAATTATTTATCAGATTTTCTATCCCTATCAACATGATGACAAAACAATTTCTCTATCTATTGAACAAGGAAGCAATATACATCATTATTTTTACATCAATTTCATCAAATCACACATTCTATTTTTTTACTAGATGCACTACTCTACGACCTCTATGCGCTAAAACTCATATGCGCTATTTTGTATCCTGAATGCAATAAAACCCAAATGTGCCGTTCTTTGCCCTGGATGCGCTCAAACATTTCCTCTATGCACTATTTCTCTCTAAGTGCTAAAAATCTACTCCTAAGCGCTACTTCATTTCCTGAATGCGCGATAACCCTATATGCACTACTAGTTTCCCTAGATGCACTAAAACCCTAATTTTCTTATGGCACCCTATATGCGCTACTCTTTTTGTTGAATGTGCTAAACTAGTTTCTATGCTCAACATGCTAAATCTACCCTATATGCACTACTCTTTTCATCGTAAGTGCTAAAACATCTATCGAAAGTGCTCAAACTTTCCTAAAAGCACTAAAACAGAGGACTTAAACCTAAATCCGCAGAAAAACATGGAAAATTTTACTCAAAACGGAAAAATTTGAAAGCACAAGCAGTTCGATCGACTCACCGGTGGTCCATATGCAGCTGGTCTCTAGTATCGACGGGATCACTCGAATATGTGATGGTGATACATAATCTCCATTTTGCTAGGTCACTGTCAGAGCTACAAGATTCAAAAAGTCAAAAAGTGCAAATGACTTGTGCTTTTCTACCTTTTTACCTTTTAAAGGTCAACCAAAGGTAAGTTTTGTGACATTTTTCTCTTTTTATCCAAATTTGACTTTATTTTCACACTAGGGCATCTATATACATCATTTTTTTGTGAGCTAAATCACTGAATTCACATCAACGTCAAACTCTCCTCAAATCAGACAGTATCAACAACTCATATCAACATCAGTGATTTACCTCCCGAGGGGGCATCATTAACACTAGCAACATCTTTTGATCAGAAACATATCAGAATCAGATCAGGGGCATATTTTTCAAAAAAGGGGCATAGTCAAACACAACAAATTTTGAAAGTAGGAATATTTTCTTTGAAGCAATGTATTTTACACATTACTTCAAAGAGGGGAAAAATGTAGATGCATAAAATTGGTCATAGCTAATTAATCCTGGCATTTAATTAAATATTTATTATTTAATTAATTTCTTTAAAGTCTTCTACATATAATTAAAATTAATTAATTTAATTATATTGTTCATTCATTTTATTCTTCTGTCATAATTAAATAAATCAACTTTTATTTAATTATTTCATATTCATATGTCCACTTGATTAATTAAATAAATGCACTTTATTTATTTTAATTAATTATCACTTTTAAATTTAATTAAGTCTTTTTTGATTTAATTAAATTAAATTATTTCTTTTTAAATCTTTCTTCTAGTTAATTAAATATCTCATTTAATTAATTTCATTTACACACCACTTCTCAAAAAAATTAAATATTTTTATTTAATTGAATATCTTCCATATCTTTTTCAGAATCATAATTAAATATTTAATTTAATTATGAAAGCTTCCATTATTCTTCAAATCTAGGGTAAATATTCTATTTTAAGAAAAACCTTTGTGTCACCCATAAATAAATAATTGAATTTTATAATTCATTATTTATCTTCTTCAAAATATTTCCATAATCTCACAAAAGATGATTTTTAACAAATCATCTTCATCATCTTATCTTACCTCTTTTACAGAAAAAGAAAACAAATCTTGCTTTCTGCTTTCTTCTATTTTTCTTTAGTCTTATCCATCCTCAACCGTTCGATCTGCCAGGAATTTTCACAATCATTGATCATATCAACCAATCAAAAGCTTTTGAAAAACTCTATAAATAGCACGGCCAATCCAAGAAAGGGTTACACAACACATATTAGAGTAATTAGAGATTAATTGGATTCTAGCATTATAGCATTCTAGTTTTATTATTCATAGCATCATCAATAGTCTTTCATTTTTAGCAATCATGTCTTAGCTTAAGCATTACATGCATTTTGTATTCAATCTCATTATTTAGGAGGATTGTTCATTGAGCCTAGCCTACAATCTAAGAGCCAGCTTGAATCAATGGAAATACTGGAGATAGAGGACAATAGGACGACATCGATAACATGATACTGAGTTTGTAATATCTATAATTTTAAATATTCTATTTTTGATATAATGTCTTATTGGTGTGTTTGAATCATTTATTTTTACATATTTAACACTCACAAAATTGACCACACAACATCTAATTGGGCTAACCTAATTGATGCTTGCAGATTAGTCAGATATATATATTGGATAGCTTTTGAGATTGAAAGAGATAGATAACTATGCAAAGATAAATCAAGGTGAATGCATTTCTGCTAGTATACGAGGTTATCAGAAGAAGTGTGTATTAAAGTCAGTTTACTGAGCATCAAAGGAACTGAATCAACACTTGTTAGATGTAACTTTATCAGTTCATATTCTGGCTGTAAGCCATTTCTACATTTTATCTTCTTAGGAAGTGAGCCTCCCATTTTTGATAGTGAGTCGTGGCAGTGATCCACCCTTTATAATATGTTATAACCATTTATATCATATTGTGAGCTAATCCTCACTGTGGTTTTTCCCATTTGGGTTTTCCACATAAAAATCCTAGTGTTCATGTGTTGTGTGCTTTTATGTTCTGCTAACGCTCTTGCTCATTCTTATTGTTATATGCATTGGAGTATTCAGATGTTGTATGTTCAATAAGTTTAAGAAGATACTGATTCATCCCCCCTCTCAGTATCTTGGGTGTTCAATAAAGGCTTTGTATGTCAAGTCTTGACTTTGAAAAATGACTCAATGGTAAATGTTATGCTGGTTTCATGAAGGGAATGTATGGTTCAATAAAATGACTAGGGGCTTCTAACACATGGGTTTTATGAAATTTGAAAAATTAGTATAAACCCTAGCTATATTTTTATATCTGCAACCTGAAAAATGGCATTAATAATCAAATATGACAATTTTATGATGCTTTTTCTCTTGAAACTGTGAAGCATTTTTTCCTTAATCGTTTTTATTTTTGGCTTGTACAATATTTTCAATTTCAAGTGTGCCTGCACTCAAGTAGAGTTATTAGAAAGGTGCGCAATGTGCCATGTGGTAGCTGCGCAACTTTAATCTTTCATCTTCCTTTTAGGAGAGATTTCAGGACATGTGTCAGTTCGTCAAAGATTTTCTAAGGAGCTATATTCATGAGCTTGCAAGTTTCTTCCTTTTTGACATGTCACCTCTTCGCGATGGACAGATTGTGTTTCCTATGAAGCGATATCTTTTGGGAGTTTGTCAAAGTTTGCTGGCCTTTTTCCTTTCTTGGTTTTTAGGATGAATGCCTTGAGTCAGTGCATTTGGGTAATGTGATTGGTCAATTGGACCTTTTTGTCAGGATTTTTTTCTAGGATTTGATCATTTACAGGCCTCTATCTTTGTTAAATATCTGAAAAGCATTAATGCAGTAGTTGAGAATTGATGAGCAAAGATTGTTGTGAACTAACTAAGGATCTATGATTGGATCATGTGCTATCAACTGTCAACACCTGACAATATTGGATTTTTTGTTGAGGTGGATTTTTCCTCTTTATACATCTATATAAGAGAGGTGATGACACAATGGGGGTTGGATTCCAAGTTTTAGTTTCCCCGGCTATGGAGAATTTTCTTTAGTTTTCTTAGGATATAGAACTATTTTTAGGAGCATAATTACAAAACTACTTACCTCTGGCATGTTATATCTTTTTAGGTTTAAACTATTGTCAGATTGGCATCCCACCTTTGTTTTAAAGTTCATTTGATATTTAAAGCACAAACTATTGAGGAGAAATTGTTGAGAATGTGCATGTATGGCCTTTTTCAAGCTTTCTTTCTTTATATTATCATTCTAAATGAAACACTGTGTCTTTCAAGTTGAATTTGAATAGTTTAAGTAGTTGATTTCCATGCTACATGCTTGTATGGTAGAATAGTAACTTATGAAAACTAGATTATGTCATTGGAATTTTCTATTTCTCTAAAGGGTTGTTATTTTATTATATTACGTTGTATCAGGAGGAAGAGTTCATTTAATTTCTAAATATTTTTCTGTTACCCCTTAGAAATCTTTATGTTTGATCAGACCTTAATGAACACTACCTATGGAAAGATTTGAAAGTCTGCACTACACTTGTTATTAGTCTTTGTTGTTCTTTCTCTTTCCAACAATGAAGGTTTGTGGTGTTCTATGTCTAAATTATGTCAATCATAGGAATGGTTGGGTTTGAAATGTTGTAAAAGCATTGGCACATCACCATTTTTCATGTTTTATATTTACATTTCCTTCTACCCTTTTCTCCAAACCCCTAAAGAAGAGTCAACTTTCTATAAAAAAAACCAAGAGGTATTCAGTGAGGCACAAGTTGGTCCCCTACTCACTGAATTTCCCATAATACTGTCAGAGAGGCGCAAGCTTTGATGATCAACAATTATTTTTCTAGCACACTTGGTGGGACAAGAAGTTTTCCGAATGCTTGATTATAGGTCAAGAATATTTCTTGAATCAGGCTAAAGAAGGAAATTGGAAGTTTCATGCCCAGAATCCAAACAAGAGCATCTTCAAGAGGTCACTTCCTATACCCTCAGTTACCTACCTCAATACCTAGAAGGAGAAGACATACATGTTCTGTATCACCTACAAGGAGCAATAGAGCCAGAAGTAAGAGCCCAATATCCAGAGCTTTATCTACTCCACCCAGAGGCTCAAATTTCCAAATTAGAATACTTGTATACCTGATTCATAGGAATTTTTTCTCTATGGCTCATGTGCCTCCCCTACTCCTAGAAATTTTCTAACATGGGATAGCGATAGTCCACTATGACCACCCGCACCCCCAGATGTATGGCCTACCATACCCACTAATGCCTTCAAGGCTATTCCCAAATTATTTGGAGAATACTTCAAAACCCCTTCTGAACACCTTCAAGATATACCAGAGGTATGTAGGGTACATAAAATATTAGAGGAGAACATCACCTTGAGGCTATTAGCTACCTCTTTCAAAGGAAAGGCCCAAGATTGGTATCGATCTTTGGCCTCAAGCTCTATCATCTGGATCAGCTTGGGGAATGACTATTTGAACACTTCTCAGAAAAAGGAGATCTCACTCTTCATTGTTGCAACAACTAATTTCCATTAAGAGAGCTCTACAGTAGGCCATTATGGCTTGAACACTAGATTTCAAAAGACTTGGAAAAGGATGGACCCGTGACTACTCGACCCCAAGCTGCGATGATGTTTATGTTCTATCTAAAGGCTTTCAATCTAGACATCGCAGTCATGATAACCTCCATGGGAAGAGATATATTTACCGATGCATATGAGGTGGCAGTGCATGTGGAGAACAGTCTAATTGATGTTGGGAAGCTTCCACCTCGACCTTCAATGCCGGTATTTGCAAAAATTTCTGAGGTCCCTTAGGAAGAAGCTACACCAAACACTTCTACCACACAATTGACATTGACTGCCCCACAATCTATGTACATGTACCCCATCACTCAAACAAGTAGATTGGGATCTTCCTCAATCATGGTAGACATCAACGACATGAAGAATCTCATGTGGAATTTTTCTAATGAATTGGTCATCATCAAACAATAAAAAGAAATGCCTTCGAAGCATACTATGTAGTCCTATGGCATAGGAGAGTCAACTTATTAGTAGAATCCATACCAAGGATCCTCCATAGGAGGAGGTCAACAAACGTCATCCAAAAACTAGATTTTTCTAGTCACCATGCCACTATAGATGGTCAAAGACAACTTGAGTAAAGAGCTAATCCCAGGACATAATAGTTTGGCAGAAGATGAGAATGTATGGTGCTTCCCATGTAGCGATAGTCATATGCCCCAAAATTACCCAAGAGGGAATATGCAACAGAGGATAGCAGAACAAAGAAGCAAGGCCGTGCTTCTGAATGCAGATGAATATGAATCTATTGAAATGCGAAACACTCATTTCTGAGCACAAATGCAAGGAATGTCCTTGGAACAAGAACTGGATATTGTGCCCGAACAAGCTTTTTTTTCCTAGATGGAAGAAGAAGATGTAGTGTTCGCAAATGAAGCTTTGACGACTAGTGTTCCATAAGTGTAGTCAGATTATAACATAAGGTCCAAAAGAAGGCTCAATAGAGAATATGTACAACAAGCTCTGCCACATCCTCAGCCACATCAACTACCCCCATAGGAAAAGTAGGATTCATTTCCCATCATTTGAATTTTTCCACAGCTGCATAATTCACCATTGGTAGAGAAGTAGGCAAGTAAGACACCAAGCCCAGTCATGGCAGAACACTTCCTTCTGAAGCCAAGAGAAATACCACCATATAAGCGTAACACTCAACCGGTCAAGACACTTAATGTAGTGGAACAACTAAAAAATGTGCCTGCCAATGTATCATAGTGGGATGACATATCTATCTCTGAACAAAAGACATTGCCTCAGGGAGCATTAAAGAAAGAATAACAAAGCATGTAGGTAGACACAACTCAACCATGTAGCCAAAGCAAAGATAAAGGATCTGTGTCACCCCCTCAGGCTATGAAAGCAGCAACTTATGCGAATGACGTAGGCAACGCAAAAGAGAAAGAGGTAAGCAAGCAAAAGCCCATGCCTTTCTTTAAGCTTTTGCATAATAATATGATTGATTCAGGGGCTAGCATGATTTTCATGCAAGAACAAGTGGTAGATGCCTTGAAACTTAAGTATGAGCCCTTTCAAAAGGGAATCATGCAACTAGACAAGAAGAAGGTTCTGACCATTCAAAAAATAAAGGATCTATCTTTGACCCTCTTCTCATGTCCAAGCAAAATAGTCATGCAAGAACTGGTAGTGATAGACATTCCCCCTATCTTCAGAATGTGCCTTTCAAGAGATTTCACTGCAAAGCTCGGCAGATACTTAGCACTTAACTAGTCCCACCTAATATTGAGAACCAAGCATGGTGTGAAGATGAATATTCTGTCTGAATCTCTACATACCAAACACATTGCAGACAATGCAGTCCTATGCTTTGAAGTAGTGCATACCTCCATCTCTCAGTAAGAAATATATTGTGTAGAAATGTTGGAGGACAAAGAAGATACAAGTGATCAGACTCCTAAGGAAGAGGTGTTACTCAACCAATTTATTGACTTTGATCCATTCAGAAACTTCCATGCAACAGGGCTAGGCACCTATGTAATTTTAGACGATGATCATGTCTTTTCAAAATTAATGAAGGATCAAGAGGAATTTGATGATTCGGGTGATAATTGTCTATGGACCCTATATTTTGATGGTGCCAAGTGCAAAGTTGGCTTTGGAGCCGATGTCTGATTAGTGTCTCCATTAGGATTAGAAACCCTCAAAGCTCACCATTTTGAGTTCTCATATTCCAACAATGATGCCAAATATGAATCCTTGGTTCATAGGTTGATTCTTGCCAAGTAGATAGGAGCGAGAAGAATACAAGCTTTTGGAGATTTAGAGCTTGTGGTGAGCCAGGTCCATGGACAAGCAAGTGCAAAAAAATAGGGATGAAATCTTACAGACATTGATTTTGGGATCTTACCAAGAGTTTCAAAGCTTTCAATATACAAGTTATCCCCTGATTACAAAACAATGTCATTGATCAAATGCCTTATGTCAGCTCAAAATTTGAACTAGTCTTTGATTCAATGCAATAGAGTGTGGTGCAAGTCATTGTTCGACGCTCAATTCCCAACAACAATCATAACTGGCAATTCTTTGATGATGACATCCAAATTTCTTCCTTGATACAAAAATCAAGGACAACTTCTGACTATTCACCACCATAATTGAAAGGGAACAAGCTTCCCTGAGGATTAATTTCTCTCAAAAATATCTTTGATTATGAAGACACAAGAAATGGAAAGAAAAGGTTTACTATGGATGCAAGGGATTACAAAGAGCTTGATGTTGGAAGTGGTAGAAAGTTGAAAGTCATGAGGGAAGTTCCTAATAGGGACAAGAAAAGACTAAAAGATTTATGTTTCAAATATGACAAGGTTATCGCTTGGACCTATGATGATCTTAGAGGATATGACTCAGGCATAATTCAACATAGCATTGACTTGGTGAAAGGAGCCAAACCCATCTGACAAAAGCAAAGGCTAGTCAACCTGAAGGTCAAAGCATTGATGGCACAAGAGCTCACCAAGCTGGTTGAATCAAAGATCATATACCCTATCAAACATTCTACCTGGGTGTCGAATCTAGTTCTAGTCCAAAAAAAGAATGGTGATATCTAGCTTTGTGTTAATTTTTGGGACTTGAATAAAGCCTCATTAAAAGACCTTTACCCCTTTCCACTGATGAAGCAGATCTTGCAGACTATCACTAGATTGGAGATATTCTCTTTGCTAGATGGTTTCTTAGGATATAATCAATTCTATGTGAGGGAAGCCAACCAACATAAGATAATGTTTACCACTAAGTGGGGAACATTTGCATACTCAAAGATGGCATTTAGACTTTCCAATGCTGGTGAAACTCTTTAACAAGCAATGGATATTGCTTTCAAGGGATTGATCAACCTAATTATCCTTGTATATCTGGATCACCTAATAGTCTTTTCAAAATTGAAAGATGACCATTTCGATCATCTAGAGAAGGTTTTCCTTAAATTCCAATGGTTTGGGATTTCTTTAAATCCCAAAAAATGTTTCTTCAGAGTACCCTAAGGTAAGCTCCTTGGATTTGTAGTATTGAAGGAGGGAATAGAAATAGACCCCAAAAGGGTTAGATCTATAATGGAATTACGTCTACTGGTAAACCAAAAGCGACTACAATCTTTTTTGGGGAAGATCAATTTTTTCAGCAGATTCATATAAGATTTCACAGGCATTACGAGACCAATCATGTTGATGCTTAAGAAGAACCTTCTTTTCAAGTGGACCCCTGAAGGCAAGGTAGCTTTTGAATAGTTAAAGATATTCCTCTCCAAAGCCCCAGTGTTGGTCAACCTAGATTTTTGCAAAGAATTTCTACTCTATTTGTACAGTGGCCAACATAGTATAGCTTCGGTACTCACTCAAAAGTGTGAGGAGGGAAATGGGGAGCATCATATAACATTCCATTCAAGGACTTTGAAATGTTACGAAGCTAGGTATAATTTTGTAAAAAAGTAGGCTTTTCCATTGTTAAAAGCTTAAAGAGGTTCCGACACCTGGTGTCTGCCAACAAGATCACTATTCTTATGGCACATCCCAGTGTGTGAGAATACATCACAGAAGGGGAGATAACTAAAAAGAGGGAAAATTGGATCACCAAGATCTTAGAATATGATGTGGACATTAGACCAACCAAGTTGGTTTAAGGAAGAGGTTTTTGTGAATACATTGCATAGGAATCAATCACGGAATAAAAAGAGAGACCGACCAAGTCTACTTGAACCAATTCGAGTCTGAAGAGTCTTGGGTGGCTGATTGGACATAATATATGCAAAAGGGATATTACCCAACTAGCCTTCCATCCCATAAAAGACAATACTACCAATTGCAAGGGACTAGGTATGTATTGATCGAGGGCATATTATTCAAAATAAATTATGATGGTGTATTGCTCTGATGTCTAGACAAGTTATAGGTGGAAAGAGTTCTAAATGAATTCCATCATAGTCCTGAGGGAAGACACTTCTCTGCCAATACTACTACCTTAAAAAACATACGAGCAAGATATTATTGGACCTCTATGTTTTCTGAAGTGTATCATCTAGTGCAAAAGTTTACCCAATGCTAGTATTTTGTTGGAAAAAGAAAGAATGTTGCTTTGCCCCTGAGGCCAATCATAACTGAGGAACCCTTTGCTCAATGGGGTCTAGATTTTATTGGAATGATAAATCCTATTTCTGATGTTGGACACAAGTGCATCCTCACAACGACCAACTACTTCATGAGGTGGATGAAGGCCATAGCCATAAAAAATGCCACAGAGGGGGAGATTGTCAATTTCCTTGAAGAGATTGTAGTCAGATTTGGCCTGCCCAAGACCATCATATCTGACAATGCCCGAGCTTTTGTAGGATCAGGAATGTCAGATTTTGCTATTAGACATGGGATTTTTCTTAAAGCTTCATCAAACTACAACCCATAAGGGAATGGGTTAGTAGAATCAACTAACAAAAACCTAATTGGGTTAATCAAGTGCATTGGGTTAGAATGACAAATAGATTGGCACAAACATCTATGAGCCAATTTGTGGGTGGACTGGATTACTCCTAAGAAAATTTTGAAGACTTCCCCTTATGAACTGGCGTACATAAAAGAGTTAGTGTTACCTATTTCCATAGAGATTCCTTCCTTACAACTACTGAAAGCCCTATAAATTAAAGAAAGAAGTGGAATGGAAGTACGACTAGTGGAACTCCTCAAGCTAGAAGAAGATAGAGAAAAAGCATATGATGCCATGATAAACCATCAAAAAATAGTGAAGTGGTGGTTTGGAAAAAAGACTTCTAACCTAGAATTCAAAGAGGGCAGCTAGTGCTAAAGTATGATGAATGTACTGCAAAACTAGGGAAACACATGAAATTTGAAGGGCTATGGAAAGGCCCCTTCTGAATTAGTGTGTGCAAGGAGAAGAATGCATATGAACTTGAAGATATGGAAGGAAGTGCTTTAGATATACTGGTGAATGGTATTTTTTTGAAATTATTCCATTAAAATATGTAGTTCTTTAAAAAATTTAACAGTTATGTACCATATGTAATTTTTTTTATAAATACATTCTAAATTTTGAGAATAAGCCATCTGAGAACAACACTAAGGAAAAGAAAAACGTATTATATTATATTCACCAAAAAAATTATAATATAATGAAATGCTTGAGGCTAAGATTTAAACATGAGGATCTCTCAAGCAAACCCAAAAGAGTAGCAGAGCAAAAACAAGTAAAAAAGGAGGCAACATGCAAAAATAGTAAAATAAAGCCTCTAGCCATTGTTGACAAAGCAAAAAGGGCTAGTCATTAGGTTCTTCTTGTTCTTGTTCTTTTTCTTCTTCTTATTTGAAGGGTGAAAAAAGGGGTTGAACACACAACACAAGTGGGAAACAGGCAACACAGAAAAGTGGCCGCTGCTTGAGAAGAGGAGTGGTGCATTTCAAGGCCCATGGTGCGGAAGTCAGAAAGGAAGGGAAACTAGGGTAAGTCTCTTCCAAATTCCATGTGCCTGTGAAGATCCATGGTGCTCAAGATACAAATGTCATGGATAAACACTTGCACTACCTCACCAAGCCCTTCCATCAGTGAAGTGTCAAACATTTAGCAGCACAACTCAATTATCATGGGCTTGGATACATTCAGGTCTAGTAGCAAAGCCATGAAGTGGGAAAGGACATTGCAGTCACTCTAGAGCTAGTTTTCATTGTCAATGAAGTCCTAGCCAACTACCCACCTGAATGAAACCATGATGAGGAGGTCATAGTTCTTCACTAGGTGCTTAGGTGCTTAATTCGGTCACTAGTGACCTCTCCTACAAAGCAGGATTGTGGCCTCCATGGGAGGAGCCGAATGGGAGTGCCTAAGCCTATAGACATTCTAAAAGAGTAGTGAATTATGGTGGAATGAAAGATAGTAGAAAACTTTCTAAACTTAAGGAGCTATGTTCTCGAATGAATGTTACAAAAGGTGGCATAGCTATATATAAAAAGGTGAGCTGGAAAAATCAACCAATGGAGGGTCTATTTTTGGCTGGACAACAATGGTAAAATATCAAGGAAAAATGGAAGAGAGTAGATAAATCGTATCGAGAATCTAACAGAATGCTTTGAGAAATAAATTTGGGCATTGGGAGTAAATGCTCTTGTATGTCAATTGTTGACATGTGTCCTTTTCCATCATCAACATTAGCTAGCTTACTAATGAGAAAAGACATGAATTAATATGCTAAACTCTGAAAAAATTAATGAGCGCATATTTTCAAGGGTATCAAGACATAATAACCCAACCAAAATAACCCTAGATAGAATAACCTAACCAAAATAACCCAAGGAAAAAATAACCCAGGGTCATAATAACCCATGGACAGAATAACCCGTGGTCAAAATAACCCATGGAAAAAATAACCCATGGTCATCTTAGATCAAGCTAGTAAACTAGAAATGACATAAAATAAATTATAACTATGATTATGAGGCACCATAGAGGCTATTTATGTCATTTTCAGACCATATATCCATTATATACCCTAAAATAGCCTTAAACCACCTTTAATATGCTTAAATAACCTATAAAATGGTAAATAATTATAAAAATAAAGGCAATTTCATGGGAATAAGTTGACTATTTTGAAGACACATGGATTGGCAGACTAACTAGAAGAGGCAACAGATGATCACCCAAGTTTCCAATCACAATCTGGAATTGCTATTTAGCTACTCAAGATGATCTTCCCATAACCAATAATACTATTGAGGGATGACAGAGGATTTAGTGAATTGATTCAAGCATCACACAACTTAGTTTGGAAATTCATCAAAGCAATGAAAAAAGAACATAGTCTCCAAGAAAATAGAATAGAGAAATATATGGTTGGGTACATTGGGAAACCAAGCAGGAAAAAATACCGTGAACTCAAAGAAAGATTAAAAATATTGGTTGATGTTTATGAAAACCATAACATTTTAGATTATATAAGAGGCATTGCTCATAATTTGACACTTTAATTGAAAATTTGAATAATAAAGTATTTTTAGCAACATACATGTAATTTATAAATTTTGTTTTCCTTTCTCTATATTCTTATGGGGATATTTTGTCCATGGGTTATTCTGACCACGAGTTATTTTGTATTGGGTTATTATGACCCTGGGTTATTTTGTCCAGGGCTATTTTGGCTAGGTTATTATGGCTTGTAACCATTTTCAAGAGTACCTTGCATCACCTTAGCATGTTTCACATAGCGAAAAACATGCTTTTCGATGCAATGAGTTTATTTGATAAAAAGGTGGTAGGGAAAATGTACTAATTCCATTCTTGTGGTGTTCTTGGTATTCCTGAGGGATACAGATCTCTAATCCACATGTATCACCTCAGTGGCAACATTTAATGGAGTGGTAATAGTGTACCCTTAACTACATGTGCAAGTAAGGGAATTAACTACACTCAAAAGTAGATTTCTCCAAAGAAGTGAAAGGCAAGTCGTCATTGTCGCTAGAGATGCTTTCTGCAACTTTCTCATACAACCATGGTGGAAGCATCAATCTTTGGTAGAAAAGTTGTAGTTTCAAGCAAAATGCCTTATTACGTTGATATTTTTAGGTGAAAATCCTTCACCAACACCCCAATAGTAGAGGAATGACTATTTGAGTGCTGTAAAAAGGTGCTACCTAATAAATGTATCCCAAGAGAGGCGGTGCAAGACGTCACCGACAATTTTTTTGACCCTAAGTTGTTAGCTAACCCTAAAAGCCTTTAGGAAAGTGTGTTTCAGAGGATGTTGGAACATGAACCATCAGAAGGTTTTGTGTTTCAACTTTGGAATAGTGGCCTACCATAGTTTATGCTACCTATTGTACATCCATGCCCAAAGTTGGTTGATGCATGTGCAAAAAAGTTTAACAAAAAGATAGAATCCATTGAGAGTCGTGGGGTTAAGATTACCATTTATGCCAAGGCCATATAGGATATGTTGTGTATCCCTATGACTTGGGGTGCTAAATTTTTTGATGAAGACTAGATGGATGCCTTAGGGAAGGACATGATTAGGAATTTTTTTTTATGAGGACGAGACAAAGGAAAGGGTGGAGAGAGGTCATCTTCTCTTTCCTCTTTCACGCAAGAAATCCAAGGACACATAGTCTCCGTTCTCAATGCTCACTTTGTTTTTTATCCTCGATAATGATGAAGAGGTCAATCCTTTATAGTTTGGCCTGGATTTCATGCTCAAAAGGGAACAAATCCAGAGGTACTATGATTTTGCTGAGGTGATAGTCAGGAACATGAAGGAACAACTGAAGAATTACAATACTGAGTCTAAATTCAGGTATTCTTTTGTCTTGGTTCATTTTCTTTTGGATCATAATTTTGAGCGGTTGGGGAGGAATGTACTAGTGTCTAGGCTAGATGAAAGGGGTTGTCTCTAGCTAGTTTCTATATGGACCCATTTTCTTTCGAGAACAAGGGATTATTATTCATTTGTAGATAAATTTCTAAGGCCAGTGCTCCAAGATTTGTTTCCTCGCCCCATTGGCCATTTCTCTCAAGAGGTCATTGAATTCTTAGAAGATCCACCAACCCCACCAAATTATTTCCTAGATGAAGATTTCACATTTATCAGATTTCACAGTTTTCCTAGGGAGCCTTTTTGACTCCCCATATTTATAACAAATAGGGTCTTTGCATTGGAGGCATACCGCCAGGTAACCGTCGTTGACAAGATTTATGGTGCCAGAGCGAACAAAACAAAGATTTAACCATTTCCCCTCATGATTGCTAAGAGTCAGGTAATACTAAATAAGTGGAAGGCTAAGGATGAGATCACAAATTTATTGGCAGCCTTAGGCTTGGTCCTCATTTGTGATAAGTGGAATTACAACCCGAACGGGGTTGTAACATAGAAAAAAGGACCTATTTCTTGACATGGGAATAATTCATGATAAATTCGACTTAATGAGGCCTTGATTTGGTGTTGTGAGGTTTTTTTCACATCCACAGTAGGTCTTGGGCCCTTTCAAATACATTTAACTATCTTGTAAAGCTGTTGTAAGGTGTTGTAAAGGACTTTAACGCTTTTCTATACTTAATAAACCCATTTCTCCCTAATTCAACATTATAAAATGTAGTTAACTACATCTTCACATCAATTTAGAAGGCTTGTAAAGTAAACTTAATGTTAAACTAGTGTTGTAATGTGTCTTGCACATTCACATTGGTTCTTGTGCCTTCCTAGGCTGAGTAGACCTCATTTTAGTGTTGTAAAGTGTATTTAATCGCACTTTCACATTGAATTCTATGTCCCAATCCCTAATTAACCTTCACATCATCATTAATAGGCCCCTATTAACCCACATTGTGCATCTCAAGGCTTAAATTGATCAAATAACTGACAAAGTAACAATTTAAACCTTATTTCCTTATCTCCTAGCATCATAGCTATCAAAATGGCCCCTATGGGACCCATTTGGCTCATTTTTTACCTTTGAGTGAGAAAAAAAGTGAAATTTAAGTTTAATTTTACTTCATGTCAGCCTTAGGGAACCAATTTTTGAGCTAATAAGGTGAATTTCCTATAAAATCACATTTCCTAATTCATTTTAATTTTCATTCATCATTATCCATCCATCATTTTTCCATCTCAATTCAAGCAACTTAAGGCTTCATCAGTTCAAGTCACCAAGATATCAATCTTCAAACCTTCAAGGAAACATTCTTCATGTTTTGCAATAGACATTCAAGATCAAACATCATGGAAAGGTAATCAACTCCATTAATGCATGTTTCATTCCATTCTTTCTATCATTTTGGTTTAATTACCTAAAAGGGGTTTAACCAAGGAAAAGCCCCCATGCCCTAACATTTAACATTTCTCCTTCTCTTCTTTTGTGTTTGTAGATTTAGTTCTCTTGGAAGCTTGGAAATCATTAAGGATCAAGTTTCAAATTTTCTCAAGTGTTCTCCTCATTGATCAAGTCAAAATATCCACAAAATCTCACTTTCAGGTTTGGAAATCAGAGTTTTGGAAGTGGACACCTGTAGAGAATCAAAGTGTAGACCGAGAGATCTGGATCCCACTTTTGAATATTCCAAAATTCAAAATTGGACTTGTTCACCATGGGTGGTGAATGAGTCCCACTCCAGGGTCAGTTTTTAGTTTTCTGAATTTTTGGATACCCTTTTGTCCAAAACAGGTTCCAACACAGTTTTACAAAACTGGGACTGATTTGCCCAAAATGGCGAATGAGTCCCACTAAGCCTAAAAGTTAGCATCAGTAGCATTTCAAATGTCATTTCCAGCCTCCGTCAAGATTCCAAGTGCACACTTTCAGTTTGGTTCATTTTTGTTAAGTTTTGCATTCATTTCTAGTTCATTTTTACATTACACAATGTGTTTTCAAAAATCCTGCATTTTGATAGTTTCCTCTTAATAATCAATACATTTCATTATTTTTCTGCATTTAAATCAGTTCATTTAGTCATATTGCATCCATATCATATTAATCTTCGAATGTGAGCATAAGCATTTTGGCCCTTCTTTCTCCTTTTAGGTGGAAAACCCTAGAAGTGCTATAAAGACCTTGGGATACCCAAAAATCTATGCTACATTTTAGTGAACCTACTTTTAGAATAATTTATTTTCTGATTTGGAGTCCATTACCATCCTAGGAATAACTTGCATGCATTATATTTTGCATTGTTTTGCATTATAGGGTTTCAAAAAACTTGCATTCATAAAAAGTGCATTTAGGTTGCATTTTTAACATGTAAATTCATTTCAATTTTCTGAAATTTTGCATTTTTCACTTATGTCTACATCATAGCACTCAAAACCCATAAAAATCACTCACAATTTTTTGAAAATTCTGAAAAATGTTCATACTGGGACTCATTTGCCACCCTAGGTGAATCAATCCCTTTTGACCTCTTAAACTGCATTTTACATAACTGAAAACTC
This sequence comes from Sequoia sempervirens, assembly GCA_007258455.2. NCBI lineage: Eukaryota > Viridiplantae > Streptophyta > Pinopsida > Cupressales > Cupressaceae > Sequoia > Sequoia sempervirens. The sequence continues at coordinate 106,507,316 of VDFB02058242.1, forward strand.
TATTTTCAAGCTTCTATTTGGTGCCTTAACCTACCTATATCAGCTAGTTGCATTTATATAACATGCATTTCATCAAATATAGCCTAAATTAGCTCATTCTAGGAATTTTTTTAATGTCAAGTTTGCATTCTCATCTCGTTAACTATCATAATCAGCCAATTGTCATCTTTAAAATCTAAAAAATTGCATTCCTCTTTTTCATCTTTTCTTTAGTATTATTCCATTTTAAGTTTGTATAATAATCATTCCATCATGTTTTCATTACAAAGTTCTATAATTCTCATCTTGAATGTTCTCTTTTTAGATCTTATTGCATGTTGTAAGAGAATTTTGTTAAATGCATATGAAAATGAGGTCCTTTCCCCTCTCTTTTTGTTTGTCATAGATCCCTCTCCTAGTTCCCCTTTTGTGGATGAGGTTAGTTTAGTGAAAGAAACCTTGGATAATCATAACAGTTACATTTTCTCTTCTCCTATTATCTCTCACACTTGTGAAGAAGATATTTTAGTGCTAGAAGAACCAATTGATGAGAGTTTTCACAATCTAAGTTGTTTCTCTCCTCTTACCTCTCCTATTATACATAAAATTACTAAAGAAGAGGACATACCACTAAGTAATCATGACGATCACACAACACAACACAAAGATGAGATCATAGACACATTTATAGACATTACCTTACCTAGTCTCCATTATCATGATAACCACACTTGTTCTTCTCCTAATATCCCTCCTCGATGCAAAGATGATAGGTTTGTGTTAGAAGATATACCTATTCAAGATCATGAGAAAATTTCCCCTACCTTCCCTAATATCCCTATTATATGGGAAGATCTACATGAAAATCATCATGGTCCTTCTCTTGATGCCTCTCCCACTTGTGATGAAGCTAATTTGCAAATTTCAACCTTAGATGAGCATATTCCAAGGTCTCCTTGTAGGGTAGATAATATGAAACAAGAGAATGCGACCTTACAAACAATGAACAATCAAATAGAATCTTCCCCTAATCTCCCCACAATTGATAACCCCTTAGTTGCAATGAAGTTAGTTTGAATAAACCAAGCCTTAATTCTCAAAAACATGAGGTTTGTTGTTCTCCCAAACACTCTCCTAGGGAAAATATCATCATAAAAGGAAAAGATAACATTGATAATAATATTATTCCCTTGAAAGGAAATGAAGAGCCTCTATTAGACTCTCACTCGCTAAGGGATGTTAATATTATTCAACCTCAACTCATCGTTTATCCTCCACACAAACAAACTCAACAAAAACCTGAAATCACCCTCTACCCACCTCAAAATAATGTATTGCAACAACTAAGTTATAATACCCTTGCTCATACATATAACACTCAAAATAATCTACAACTGCCATAGCCAACCCCAACACCTTTACCTTTTCCTAATCCTATCCCCCCTAAACCTATCTTACCCAGTCTTCATAGTGGAAAGGAGTATAATCTTGTTGAATAACAAAAGAATACTCCTACTAAAATCTCATTATGGGACCTTATTCAGGGCTCCCCTAACTATCACAACATGGTCCAATCATCCTTGCAACAAGTTCATGTCCCTTCTAATGCACAACCAACTGACATCGCATCCATAATCGATGGAATAAATGCTAGCATTGTTTTCCACCAAAGTGAACTCCCCCCTTTGGAAGTGCAAAAATAAAATGACACCTTCATGATCATTTCTCAATACAATCAGATTGGGATAAAGCGAACCCTTATTGATAATGGTTCTTCCCTTAATGTGCATTGTGTGAATCTCCTTGATAGATTGCAAGTTGAAAAGTCACAAATAATACCTGATTTTGTATCTATTCAAGGATTTGATAATACAAACAAGCAACCACTCGATGTAATCACTTTTCCTATTACAATTGGGGTGGCTACTTTGAAAACTCCTATTCATGTCATGCCTTATGATCTTTCGTATAATCTTCTTTTAGGCAGACCATGGATTCATGAGATGAATGCAGTGCCTTCAACCCTTCATTGTATAATGAAATATGTCTATAAAAATAAAATTTATCAAGTTGAAATAGACCCCAAGCCTGAAATTTGCTTGCACCTTGAAAAAGGAGCTACAAGTCCTCTGAAAACATTGATTCCAACATCCAATATAGACCCTCTTGAAATTGAACAAAACAATGAGAAATTGGTGTCTAAATTATTTGGTGATGATTGGGGATCCTTAGAATTCACACCATCGTCTATGGGTGAATACATAATCACACAAAATAAAGATGAGAAATAAAAACAACCAACCATCATGTCAACAAAAAATTCAAACAACCTTTGAAAAGCATTTGCCTCCCCCACTTTGGACAAAGAAGAAAACTACACAGTCACCTTTGACAATGCTTATGACCAACGACCACCCAATCCAAAATCAATGAAGAAGCTTTATGGAAAAGGTTATGAACTCATGACACAACTAGGATATAGTGGAAAAGGATATGGTGCTCATGAACAAGGTATCCACAACCCTATAGAACCTAACACATAGCAATGACTCATGGTCTTGGTTATTGTCCTTTTTCCAAACCTTCACTCAACATCAACAATTTCACACAACTTACTCCTAAATCAACCTTAATCGTTGTGCATCTTAAAATCATCGACAATAGTGGTCTTGAAAATCATCGTTTACAAAATAGGAAACAAACAAATACAACTTCACTTAATGTCAATGCCATCTAATAAAAAAATTATGATTTGCATTCAATAGATTTTCCCTCCTCCTATAAGAGAAAAAATCTCGCAATCTATAGAAACTTGTGTACGTATGACATCTAATACTAAGCAAGATGTACCTTTGACGCAAACCACAAGATCACCTTCTACCATTGATCAAAAGGGAATTTTGTCAAGACTCATCCAAGATCACTTGATCATCCTTCCCCCTATAACTCGAAATAAATGCTATTATAAGACTTCATTTTGTTCCTATCATAGAGTTCATGGTCACTTTACCAATGAATGTAAATTTTTGAGTCATAAAATCCAACATTTTTAGGAGTTTGGTATGATTTTGTGCCATAGAAAAATGGCCCCTTGTAATTTTCATGGCCTTTTAGGTCTTTTTTCATGGTGTTGGAACTATGTTGCTTTGATTTTATGTTGTATCATGGCTTTAACATGCTTATTTAGGTACTAAAACTCAAAGAACAACGTCTTGTGAAGGTGTTGTGAAGTTTTGTAAGACATTTATACATTCTTCTAGACTCTATTTAATACAATTTACCTAAAAACCACCTTTTAACTCATCAACAAGTCCTATATTAAAGTGTTGTAAAGTCTTGTAACAAGATTTCACACTTTTCTAGGCACATCTTCACTATTTACACCTTTCTCATGCTTTATTTTGTATTTTTATGCCCTCATATGACTTAATTAAGTGTACTTTTGCATATTATCCTAACAAACAACATTAAATACAACATTATTCTTGACACTTGTTTTTAGGTCCTAGGTGGAACCCATTCACCATGGGTGGCGAATGAGTCCCCTTTAGCCCCAAATTCAAAATATTTCAAAATTCCTTTCGGTTTTTTATTAAAAATCACTTGATGCCGGCCTGTGATGAGTTATGAACAAATATTAAGGAACAATAATTGTATAAATAAGTGATTTTCATCTCATTCTAACCCCCATTCATCAATTTCACTTATCCATCTATACATTCAAGCAATCAAGAATTTTTACACCATCAATTAAAGCACTTTTCAAGCACTTTGAAGCTACCATTGACATTACTTCAAAATTACAAGATCAATATTTAGGTGAGTTTATATCATTTGCATGTTATTAATTTATCTTTCTCTTTCATTTCATTATCTTTTCAAGGATTTAATTACCAAAAGTAGGGTTTGACCAAGGAAAACCCCTATTCACTAACCCTAATCATTTTTCCCCTTTTGCTTGTGTATTTTCAGTCTTTTGTTTGTATATTTGATAGGTTATTAGGTGTTGAAGATTTATTTTAATGTCAACTAGGTGCTTGAAGTCAACATAAGTCAAATTCAAGCCTGGAGAGACTTATTTGTCTATTTTCTATAGATTTGACTTTGGCAACCCGACAAGTAGACATTCCCAGATCTGGTGTTGCAGAGTTGTCTCCTAGTTTTTTAGAAATTTGGGAGAGGAATAATTCACCACCTGTGGTGAATGAGTCCCACCTTAGGACTAGAAACTTGAGTTTTGTCAACTTCAGATCCTGAGAGATAGAAATCAGCTCCTGATAGTTTTTCATCAGTAGGAGGACTGGTTCGCCACTTTCGGCGAATGAGTCACACTGTGGAAAATTAGTAAATTTCAATAGCATTCTAGATAGTCTAGAAAACTCAAACATCATCTGGGTGCACTCAGATTTACCCTTGTACCTTCTGTTCTGCATAATTTCTTCATTTTCGTACTTGCATATCACAATGTGTTTTCAAACATAGCTTAAATTGCACTTTCACATTCATTTTAGTTCATTCTAATTAGTCAATCAAATTGCATGCATCCTAATTTGAGTGTTACATAAACATTTTTTTGACCTAAATCTCTCTCCTTTTAGGTGAAAAACCCTAGAAGTGCAAGAGCCTGCATTTAGGTTCCCAAAAATCTATGTTTCATTTTGGTGAACCCAACTTTTGAACACTTTAAATTTATTATTGCATTCATGTTTTGCATCCTATTTTTCATTTTCATTAACATTCAATTAGGACATTGATTTGTTATTGCATTTTAGGACCTTTCCTTTTGCATTAGTGAAACATTCATTTAGTTTTCATTTTTGCACTCAAATTCATTGAAAAAAGTAAAAATTTGCATTTTGCATCTGTTATTGCATTCTGTAGAACATTTAAATCATTCTTAGAATTTTGAAAAACAAAAAAAAATTGCATCCTGGGACTCATTTTCCACCCAGGGAGAATCAGTCCCTCTGCCCTTTTTACACAGTAGGTATGTGCTTTTTCTAGCATTTTCCCGCATTTTTGTTTTCTGTATTTGCATCTATATTATAGTTAGCAGATTTTCTATTATTTTCATTTCAAATTCTTAGCTTAGCTTACATTTTCATCCACCCTTCCTTTGTGGTACTTGCATGAGTGTTTGGTGCCCCATTGATAATACTTTAGTGAGAAGAAGTTCTAGAGTCATGACATCCTGTGACAACACTCTCGTTGTGGACCTTGGGATCTCACGAGCTCCTACTCCTGGTATGGAAAATGGTGCATTAGGCCTTGAAAGTACCACTTCCATTCTTCACCTTTCCATCCTATGCATGTTGACAACCAAAAAAAATCCCTACCACAAGACAAGGTCATTAATATTCATGACGACTTTGCACATTTACAACAAGATTTGTCACTTGAAAGCATTTCCACCATTGCTATACCTGCTATTTAGAACCTTCGTCGCTTAATTGAGAGTGATGATGGCTTGCAAGTTCTAAAACAAATTGTTGAGATTTACAATAAACATGCCTCTTCAACTACCCAATTTGAAAACATTCCTGTAAGCCAAGGAGCACCTCAAGTTCCTCCCACTTCAACTATAGCTTCCATACCAATGTACACCAATCCACAAGTCCACACAACTATGCATCAACCTAATTATGTGGCTACTTCTTTTTTGATTTCTACTAGCATTCCTACTTCTTTTGTGGCATCACAAGCTCCCTCCACCACTTTCACATCCCTTAGCATTCCTTTCACCTCCCCTAACATCACTTACACCCCATCACCATTTTCCCTTCCACCTCAACCCAATTATCTTTATCCTCTTCTTATACAACTCATTAACACTATTTTATCCATGCAACACAAACTTTCCAACATTAGTCAAGGCTAAACTGCTCCACCCACATATCTTGTCTGCATCAGCCCCTTATCATTAGAAATCTTATGTACCCCGATGCCACAAGGGATAGAAATGCCGAGGTTTAAGAAATATGGAGGAAAAGGAGACCCTATCAATCATGTCAATTCTTATACTACTTTGTGCAGTGACTTTTTCCTTGATGATAAACTTTTAGCAAAACTTTTTCCAAGGACCTTGAAAGATACTACTTTAGAATGGTTTTCCAACTTTCCCAATCATTCCATCCATTCATTTAATAAATTGGTGGAAGCTTTCATTAGTCACTTTAAAGTGTACATGACACCTAAAAATACAATGGTTGACCCTATGAGATGTAGACAAAACAAAGATGAAAAAGTAACAAATTTCATCTCCCGTTACCAATCCTTATATGCTCAAGTTAATGTCAAAATTCTACATGCACATCTGCAAAAGATTTTTATTGAGAATTTACACTCCAACCTTCAGGATGAACTTACCATGATGAAATTACCTTCATTCATGCATTTATGTACAACCTTATGTGATTATCAAAATTTGGTTTCAAGTCATGAATCAAAATCCACTTTTGATCGAGTTGACAAACCTAAACATAATAATTGAAACCAAAACAACACGTAAAATTTCTGCAAACCTAACTGAGGCTTTTTAGAGTTTAATCCACCTCCTTCACCCCAACTGCAACCAACTCAACAAGTTCAAAATTCAATGGCTGCTACTAATACAACCGTGCCTTATCATTATGGCAATCCAAATAGACATTTCACTCCTTTAATCGACACCCTCCATCATGCAATGAACCAATTAATTTAAAAATGCATGCTCACCTTACCACTTGTTCAACCACTTGATCCTAATCAACCCTTACCACCTACCTTCAAACCTAACACTTATTGCCATTTTCATCGTCAAAATGGTCATGACACCAAACTTTACAAGTGGCTTAAACATTTAGCTCAATACCTCATTGATTTGGGTGAATTGACCATTATGGGTGTTAATGATCAAGGCAATAAGTTTGTTGCACCCCCTAACCAAAATATGCAAATTTTCACCAACCCTATGCCTAAACACACTACCTTGTTTGTCAAGGCTAGTAAACCTTTGAAGCTTGATGTAATGACTGTTGATACACACAATGAAGAACCTGATACACCTCCTATTGTTACCCAAGCTAGTCTTGTGGATAAACTTGTAGCTACGATAGACATTATCCCTCACAAGGGCCAAACCACTAAATCTCTTGATATTATTTTTTTTGCTAAAGACATACTACAAAAGCTTCCTGATGGTCCTCTCTACATAGCTGGCCGAATCTATGATAAACCCACTTATGGGATATTAATAGATCCCACTTGTGGTGAGAATGCAATTACAAAGGAATTTCTAGTATGACATGCTCTATATCAAGATGACTATAATAAACCAATTGCATGGATTAAAACACATAATGGTTTTGCATGCCCTACAATTGGATCGATCGTGCTACCTTTACAAATAGGACCTAAGACTTTGGAGGTAACATTTTTCATTATTCCACAATCTGACCAATCTTGTTTGCAGCTAGGCCTTCCTTGGCTTTTCTCAATGAAAGCGGTCCCATCACTTGTTCATCAGTACTTGAAGTTTACACATGGCAATGAGGTATTCACCATACACCATCGTGGCTTTAATCATTTATCTTCCAAAGGTAACTTTTCATTAGAAGCCTTTTGGCCTGAACCCATGGAACCTATCACCCCTCATAAGGGCTTCTTTTACATTTCTTATCAAAATTTTAAAGCTAAAAAGATTGCTGAAATATATCTTCATAACACATCTTCGTCCACCTCCACCCATCCTATCCTAGATTAAACCATGATTACACCTAAATCTGATATTGAAAAAACCATCAAACCTTTTGAAAAATCTCCTCTTGACACTTCTCATCCATCATTTAAACGACCAAGAGAAAATGAAATAACTCGTGTCCTGTACCTCATTGTATCAAACAAGTGTATAAAGCAAAATAGAAAGTGGTTGATCCATCCTCTACAGTTTCTCCTGCTCTTTCCCCTTCAGAAGCAGAATAACTTATGATGACTCAATCCACTCTTACACCTCAACAACTACAAAACAAAATTAAATGAAATCACGATGCTCGAGAACGTCGGAGTCACCATCATCTCCTTGCTCGTCAATCTCGTATGGAAGACGATCAAGCAAATTGACCTACACCCTTGACATAAGTGATAGATGACCATGTTTCCTTTGCTGACCTACCACACAATAGTTTAGCCCAACAATCACAAAAAAATGAACCCATCCAACAACCAACACTCTTGATACATCCTTCCTTAGAAATCACCCTTCGTCCTCCCATCGTTATTAATCTTGATGATGATGATGATGATGTGACGATCGCTAAAATAGATGAAGAAATACACAATGATTTGAACTCTTTATTTTCATCTACAATGAGCTTAAAAGATAAATCCTCTCCACCAAGAGAAGAACCTGGTATGATTCCTAGTTCGGCCCTTGCAATTATTCCCTTGGATAGTGAACCACCCTCGCATTACACTGACCATGATTGGGAGGAAGATGACTTGTTAGATGGTTGACTTGCATTTTCCTAGCTAGCATTTTATCTTTCTATTTTTTCTTTTTCATGTGTGTATCGTGTTCCCCTGTATCATGTGTTTGATGTTTTTCTCTCTATTTCCACTTCTTCTATTCGTACCTTTATTCTTCTATTTGTCATGCTTTGTTTTGTGTTTTCCTTTTGGGGATAAAAAAACCATAGATACGCCCTATGTCTCTTCCATGTTAACCCAACCAATTCTTGTCTTTTTCATTTTTGTTTTTTGTTTTCCTTTTGGGGATGACACAAAGCGTAGAGATGCCCTATGTCTCTTACATGTTGACCCAAATGGTTCTTTTCTTTTTCATTTTTGTTTTGTGTTTTCCTTTTGGGGATGACAAAAAGCATAGAGATACCCTATGTCTCTTCCATGTTGACCTAAATGGTCATTTTTACTTTGTTTCTTTTATCTTTTCTTGTGTTTTTCCTTTTGGGGATGATACAAGGCATTGAGACCGAAATGTCTCCTTCATGTTGACCCAAAATCCTTTTCATTTTCCTTCACCTTTTTGTTTTCATTTTTCTTGTGTTTTCCTTTTGGGGACAATACAAGGCGTTGAGACCACAATGTCTCTTCCATGTTGACTCAAAATGGACTTTCTTTTTCTTTTGTTTTCACTCTCTTTGTGTCATTCTTCTAGTTCTATGTGTATTTGGGGAATGATGAAAGTTTTGCGCTCTTTCATAAAAACATTGCAGCAACAAGCATATTGACCCCAAATCCATAGATCCCTTATGTGTTTGGTGTAATTTCTTTTTTGGGGGGAAACTACCTTTCTTTTTTTTTCATTTCTCTTTGACATGATGCAACCTAGCTTTGAAACATATGACTTGGCATAGAGCTTTCCAAGTTGGCTCTCATGTCTTGTTTTCTTTTTGCATTTTCTTTTCTTCTCTACTTTCAAGTAATTGCTCATAGAATGATGTGTAGCAATTCCTTTAAAGTGGGGGGCATAAATTACCATTATTTAATTGTGAATTCATGCTTCTTAGTGTAGCCTTGTTGTTTACGTGATGTGTTTATCACTTTGTGGATGACATTGGGAGTGATGTCCTTTATAAGTGTGATATTTCTAAGCATATTGCATTCCTCTTGGTGGTTTGATGCAACACACTGCATCCCCTAAGTTGTGAATATACCATTCTTTGATTTGTCCTCTCTTAGAGACATTAGACACAGTGTTCCCTAAGTGACTAACCCTACATAAAATAAATAAGACTCCTTTGAACATTCTTTCCCATTACATTTTTTCATTTCTTGGCCACCTTGCATAACACAACTTGCATGCATGTAGTGTTGAAATGTTTAAATCTTAACTACATTTCCTTTTGCTTTGTGGCACCTTGTTAAAGTTATCAAATGGGTATAGATTTAACATGGTTCAGCGGGAAGCCCACCTAGTGGCATGAATTTTCCCCATAGCCACTTTTGTGTTTGTGAGTGCATACCAACTAGCATATGTATCTTACTTTTTGGGATTTCTCATCCCACAAACAACTAGTTTTGTGGCCCTAGAGTGAGTATACAGTTGGGCCTTCTCACCCCGCAGACAACTAGTTCCATGGACCTAGAGTGAGTACACACATTGTCTTTTTCAAACAATCAGCCTAGATCTCTTTTCACAACTAGTTGGATAGATGATCGAAGCTTCATTCAATTCATTTCAACACTTGTGTGTTCCTTTGTCCTTATGCCTAGTTTTCCATGGGATCTTCATCTTGGGGGCTTGATCATCCCTCTTGATCATTGTATTCCATCTTGCTAACGTAAGTACATTCAAACCCTCCCCTCGGTGTTCATGGCTACTTTAGTATGATTTTGAAGTAGGTTCATCCTCTCACTAAAGTGGGGGCTAAATGTGCCATAGAAAAATGGCCCCTTGTAATTTTCATGGCCTTTTAGGTCTTGTTTCATGGTGTTGGAACTATGTTGCTTTGATTTTATGTTGTATCATGGCTTGAACATACTTATTTAGGTACTAAAACTCAAAAACTGATGTCTTGTGAAGGTATTGTGAAGTGTTGTAAGACATTTCTACATTCTAGACTCTATTTAATACAATTTACCTAAAAACCACCTTTTCACTCATCAACAAGTGCTATATTGAAGTGTTGTAAAGTCTTGTAACAAGATTTCACACTTTTCTAGGTACATCTTCACTATTTACACCTTTCTCATGCTTTATTTTCTCTTTTTATGCCCTCATATGACTTAATTAGGTGTATTTTTGCATATTATCTTGACAAACAACATTAAATACAACATTATTCCCGACACTTGTTTTTAGGTCATGGGTGGGACCCATTTTCCATGGGAGGTGAATGAGTCCCCCTTGGCCCCAAATTCAAAATATTTCAAAATTTCTTTTGGGATTTTATTAAAAATCACTTGATGTCAACCTGTGATGAGGTATGAATGGATAGTAATGCACAAGCATTGTATAAATAAGTGATTTTCATCTCATTCTAACCCCCATTCATCAAGTTCACTTATCCATCTATGTATTCAAGCAATCACGCATTTTTACATCATCAATTAAAGCATTTTTTAAGCACTTTGAAGTTGCCATTGACATTACTTCAGAATTACAAGATCAAGAGTTAGGTGAGTTGATATCATTTTCATGTTATTACTTTATTTTTCTCTTGAACTTGATTATCTTTTCAAGGGTTTAATTACCAAAAGTGGGGTTTGACCAAGGCAAACCCCTATTCACTAACCCTAATCATTTTTCCCCTTTTTCTTTTGTATTTGAAGCCTTTTGTTTGCAGATTTGATAGGTTATTAGGTGTTGAAGATTGATTTTAATTTCAACTAGGTGCTTCAAGTCAACATAAGTCAAATTCAAGCTTGGAGAGACTTATTTATCTGTTTTCTATAGATTTGACTTTGGCAACCCGACAAGCAGACATTCCCAGATCTGGTGTTGCTAAGTTGTCTCCTAGTTTTTCAAAAATTTGGGAGAGGAATGATTTTTTGCCTATGGTGAATGAGTCCCACTTTAGGATTGGAAACTTGAGTTTTGTCAGACTTTAGATCCTGAGAGACAAAAATCACCTCCCGACAATTTTTCATCAGTAGGAGGACTGATTCGCCACCTTGGGTGAATAAGTCCCACTGTGGAAAATTAGTAAATTTCAATAGCATTCTAAACATTCTAGAAAGCTCACACATCATCCAGTTGCACTTAGATTTACCCTTGTACCTTCTATTTTGCATAATTTCTTCATTTTCGTAGTTGCTTGCATATCATAATGTGTTTTCAAACATAGCTTAAATTGCACTTATGCATTCATTTTAGTTCATTCTAATCAGTCAATCACATTTAGTTAACTTTATTTGCATCATATCACATTGCACACATCCTAATTTGAGTGTTACATAAGAATTTTTAGACCTAATCTCTCTCCTTTTAGGTGAAAAACCCTAGAAGTGCAAGAGCCAGCATTTAGGTTCCCAAAAATCTATGTTTGAGCTTCCCACTGTGGGGGAACCTAATTCATCTACTTGATATTGATTTTTCACCAATCATTTCGGCTCACCCTTGTCCTGCACTAAGTGGGGGCAAGGCGTTTAGCAAGCCTTGTCCTCATATGCCACTTATGGTTGCCTCTTTTGGTTAGTTGTTAATCTTTCATGAATACATAAGAGCAAGCTTGGGATGTGGATGACATGCCTTAAGTTGGGTCACATATGGCATACTTCTCTCTTTCATGACATAGCTTATCAAAAACATATGAGTTGGCATAGGGCTTTCCGAGTAAGCTCTCATGTTCTCTTCTTATACTTTAAAGCAATTTCTCTCAATACTGGTGTTCACAACCACTTTAAAGTGGGGGAATACATTGCCACTCACATTTCATTGTGTTATTTCTTTCTTCTTATGATGCATCCTTTTCTTGGTGGTTTCATTGGGCTTGACTCCCTCCAAGAGCATGATACTTCTTTGACATATCCTCTCTTAGAGACATTAAGCATGATGTTCCCTAAGATGAGACCTTGCATGAATTAAGAAAAATCCCTTTGAACAATCCTTACACTATTTTTCATTTGCAATGTCTATGAGTGTCAAGCATACCAAGTTTTGCTTACTTCATAGAGCTCAAAAATCATTTTTCATCTTGGTGCCTTATTAAAGTTATCGGGACGTATAACTTTGATATGGTTTGAGTGGGAAGCCCATTCTAAGGCATGAATTTCCCCATAGCCACCTATGTGTTTGTGAGTGCATACTAACTAGCGTATGTTTCTCACCCTTTGGCCTTCTCACCCTACAGACAGCCAAGAAGTTTCTTTGGCCCAGAGTGAGTATACATTTCTTTTCTGAACAAACAACCTAGATCTGATCCACAACTAGTTGGACAAATGATCAAAGCTTGATCTGCCTTTTCATCTTTCTCTTCTTCTTACTTCTTTCCATTGCATGATTATGTATATTAATGGTTTGACTTAGGATCTTGGATCCTAGGGGCTTGCGCAAGCTCCTTTTATCTTTGTCATTCTTTTTAATTTTCATCGGTACACTTAGATCTCTCTTGAATGTCTACTTTAGTTTGAGTTTAAAGAAAGTTCATCCTCTCAATAAAGTGGGGGCTAAATGTAATGTAGAAAAAAAGGAGCTCTTACTTGACATGGGAATAATTCAAGATAAATTAAACTTGATGAGGCCTTGATTTGGTGTTGTGAGGTGTTTTTCACATCCATACTAGGTCTTGGGCCCTTTCAAATACATTTAACGATGTCTTGTAAAGGTGTTGTAAAGTGTTGTAAAGGACTTCATGCTTTTCTAGACTTAATGAACCCATTTATCCCTAATTCAACATTAAAAAATGTATTTAACTGCATCTTCATATCAATTTAGAAGGCTTGTAAAGTAAACTTAATGTTAAACTAGTGGTGTAATGTGTTTTGCACATTCACATTAGTTCTTGTGCCTTCCTAGGATAAGTAGACCTCATTTTAGTGTTCTAAAGTGTATATAATCACACTTTCACATTGAATTATGTGTCCCAAGGGCCCTAATTAACCTTCACATCATCATTAATAGGCCCCTATTAACCCACATTATGCATCTCGAGGCTTAAATTGATCAAATAACTGACAAAGTCACAATTTAAACCTTGTTTCCTTATCTCATGGCATCATAGCTATCAAAATGGACCCTGTGGGACCCATTCGCCATCTATGGTGAATCAGTTCCATCCAGGTGGGATCCATTCACCATGGGTGGTGAATGAGCCGCATTTGGTTCATTTTTTACCTTTGAGTGGGAAAAAAGTGAAATTTAAGTTTAATTTTACTTCATGTCGGCCTTAGGGATCCAATTTTTGAGCTAATAAGGTGAGTTGCCTATAAAATCACATCTCCTAACTCATTTTCATTTTCATTCTTCATTATCCATCCATCATTCTTCCATCTCAAGTCAAGCAACTTAGGGTTTCATTATTTCAAGTCACCAAGATATCAATCTTCAGACCTTCAAGGGAAGATTCTTAATGTTTTGTTGTAGAAATTCAAGATCAAACATCATGGAAAGATAATCAACTCCATTAATGCATGTTTCATTCCATTCTTTCATCATTTTGGTTTAATTACCTAAAAGGGGTTTGACCAAGGAAAACCCCCCATGCCCTAACATTCAAAATTTCTCTTTCTTGTCTTTTGTGTTTTTAGATTTAGGTCTTTTGGAAGCCTGGAAATCATTAAGAATCAAGTTGAAAAGTTTCTCACGTCTTCTACTCATTGATCAAGTCAAAATATCCACAAAAGCTCACTTTCAGGTTTGAAAATCAGAGTTTCAGAAGCAGACACCTATAGAGAATCAAAGTGGAGACCAAGAGATTTGGATCCCACCTTTGAAAATTAAAAAAATTAAAAGTGGACTTGTTCACCATGGGTGGTGAATGAGTCCCACTCCAAGGTCAGTTTTTAGTTTTCTGCATTTTTAGATACCCTTGTATCTGAAACAGGTTCCGACACAGTTTTGTAGAACTGGGACTGATATGCCCATAATGGAAAATGAGTTTCACTAGGCCTAAAGTTAGCATCAATAGAATTTGAAATGTCATTTCCAACCCCCATCAAGATTCTAGGTGCAAACTTTGAGTTTGTTTCATTTCTATTAAGTTTTGCATTCATTTCTAGTTCATTTTTTCATTACACAATGTGTTTTCAAATATCCTGCATTTTGATAGTTTCCTCCTAATAATCAATACATTTCATTATTTTTCTACATTTAAATCAGTTCATTTAGTCATATTGCATCCATATCACATTAATCATTGAATGTGAGCACATGTATTTTGGCCCTTCTTTCTCCTTTTAGGTGGAAAACCCTAGAAGCACTAGAAAGACCTTGGGATACCCAAAAATCTATGTTACATGGGGGTTTACAGTTTGAAACACGAGATTCAAGAGTATTTTGAGAGGAGGAATCCAGCTCGAGAAGTTATGGAGGTATACATTGATCTGGCTCACATTCCATTCTAGTGGACAAGATGGCTAAGTTTCTATGAACCGCAAGCAGAATATCAGAGGAACCTCTCAATGGGAAAATCCCTCAACACACAAATGAAGCATAGGGGATTGTCATAAAAGAAAAAGGTAGAATTCTGGAGATTCTGATAGGAGATGAGGTGCCAAGGTGCCTCATTTGGTAACTTTCAGCCACTTGATGATGAATTTGAGGACATATCTGGTAAAGAGGTTGATTCTGACAACAACAATCCAGAGATAAGCCATGAAATTGATGAGGAACAAGTTCCATGTCAAGATTCTAGACCTCAAGAATCCAATAGTTGGAGAGACTTGAGGAAATGGGATTCACAAGCTCCGTCCTCCTCCAGTGCTCAAAGTAAAGGGAAAAGGACCCAACGATCTCCAAGAGGATCCACGACAACCGTCAAAGGCTATGTTTCAGAGGTATCTACTACCAGAGGATGGGGATGTACTAGTGTTGGTCATGCAAAAAGAAGGGTCCAAAACCTAGGTGCCCCTGATGTGTCGGTCCAACAAGAGAAAGAAGTAGAGTCTGTCCTATGTACATTGATCCAACCACTGTGGTTCAGGTATGTTTCGCTCCCCCTCTTCTCCCTATTTTTGCATCTTTGGTCAATCCCCTGCCTCCTCCCATGGAAAGAATCCTTCTTCCTTGGACCCTAAGCTAGTTATCCTAAATGAAACCCCCTACCATTTTCAATGAATATGTTGAAGCTACTCTATGGGATGAAGGAGTGTCATCTGTTGCGACCGCTATTGTCTCTTTAATTTCACTATCAAGAGACCCCATCAAAATAGTTGAAACAACCACTTTACCTGTCACTCTCAACCCATCTACTACTAGGAAGACACCTCTCCATCAACCTATTTCTATGTTCACTCATACTAGTTTTTCCCTTGCTCAATTTGGTGTCCCACCCTTTTCCATGATAATGCTACCTTTTGCATCCCCTCATGCTCACACATCCAAAGTTTCCCCTTCCATCACCCTTTTTGGACTACCTCCTAGTGCTTCCATTGGAACACAGAGCATCAACATCCCTCAGAATCTTTAAGGTCATTTTGATGCTACCAAGTAGGCCCGATAGGCCAGAAAGAGAAAATATTGTTAAAGAATGCCAAGATCCCCGTACCCAAAAAGATTGAAGCTTTGCTTCAATGAATAGCAGAACTCTCTATTTATGACTACCATGAAGCGACTCATTTTGAAGCTTGAAGGGGAAATGAAAATGGAGGATTATGACATTCATGTCGTGGGTCTGAACTTGAACCCGCATGACAAGGTGGTCTTAGCCAAAGCCACTCAAAAGGTGGTGTATGTTGACTATGAGAAGTTGGACAAGAAATTGAAGAAGTGAGAGGTAGAGTTGGGAAATGTAAAGGAAATAGTAAGCATATTGCAAAATGAGATTCGAGCTAGAGAAGCTAAAGTGACCCGCGTAAGGAAAATGCAAGGCCAGCAAGGAGACATGTCTAAGTTTCTTGCAGAGGCTCAGAGTGAACAGTTTCAACTTCATGATGAAATTGAAAATTTGAAAAGAGAGCTGAATGATGCCTGATCCTGAACTTCCAACAATCTTCAGAAGGCCCAGGCAGAAGCAATAGAGTCAAAACAAGTAATCAGAAGGCTGAGCTCAAAATTGACAAATTCCCTTCATGAGAGAAGTCAAATGGAGAAAAGCACAAGGGAAAGAGAGGTTCAATTTAACCAAGAGCTAGCTGATGCATTAGCATCTGGAGCCCACCTAATAATGAAGAAGCTGATATCCATGCATTGGGAGTGGATCACAACTAGTGTCACCATTCTTGGGCTTGCTCTACAATTCTTAAGAGATGTTCGAGAATTGAATGGTAAGGTTATCCCTATGGCTAATCACTTTATGCAAAAATGCTTACCTAGAGTGGTGGAAACCAACATCTTTATTTCCAAGTTGTGCATCACCACTGACAAGGGCCTAGTAAAAGCAAGGATTCTCGATTGGCGAGTCACCTCCATCAAAGCTAATGAGATCATCAATTTTCACAAGTTTGTGGAAAAATGTAAAGAGTGCTAGATAGTGCTAAATAAGCGAGTCATCGAGATCAAGAAGGACTTTGGTGTCTTGGTTACTTATGGGATGCCTCCTCTTCTTGCATCAGATGAAGATGTGTTGATAGTTGAGCAGGTCACGGATGCAATCTGACACAAGATCCAAACCTCTATAGAACTCTTGGGTTCAAGTGCAACACCCATCACTGATGCTGTTGAGCACAAGATTTTTCCTCTTTCTCAACTCTATTATCACTTGGGAGTGGTTTCTTCCATATGGGGATTTGTCTCTTTTAAAGAGGTTTTTGATCTAGAGCAAGCATACAGGAAAATCAAAACTCTCATCCTAGAAACTAATGCAGATTGGGAGGTGCAATATTCTGCTTTTGTAAAACTACAAGAAAAACTAGAGGCCTAGGTTCATGCCTCCACAAGTGAAGACCCCCTATGAGTCACTAGAATTGTGAAGCATTTTTTCCTTAATCGTTTTTATTTTTGGCTTGTACCATGTTTTAAGTTTTGGGTGCACCCACACTCAAGTAGAGTTATCAGAAAGGTGCACAATGCACCATGTGGTGGTTGTGTAACTTTCATCTTTCATCTTCCATTTGGGAGAGGGTTTGGGACACGTGTTAGTTCATTGAATATTTTCTAAGGAGCTATATTCATGAGCTCACAAGTTTCCACATTTTTGACACATCACCTCTTCGCTATGGGAAATTTGCACTTCCTATGAAGTGATATCTTTTGGGAGTTTGTCAGAGTTTGTTGGCCTTTTTCCTTTCTTGGTTTTTGAGACAAATGCTTTGATTCCCTGCCTTTGGGTAATGAGATCAGTCAACTGGACCTTTTTTTGAGGCTATTTTTCTAGGATTTGATTGTTTACAAGCCTCTATCTTTGTTAAATATCTAAAAAGCATTAATTCGATAGCTGAGAATTGATGAGAAAAGATTGTTGTTACTTAACCAAGGATCTACAATCATATCATGTGCTATCAACTGTCAACACCTCACAATATTGACTTTTGTGTTGAGGTGGTGTTTTCATCTTTCTGCAACTATATAAGAGAGGAAACAACACAATGGGGGGTTGAATTCCAAGTTTCAGCTTCCTTGGCTAAGGAGAAGTTTCTTTAGTTTTCTTAGGATATAGAACTATTTTCAGGAGCATAATTACATAACTACTTACCTTTGGCATGTTATATCTTTTAAGGTTTAAACTATTGTCGGATTGGCATCTGACCTTTGTTTTAAAGTTCATTTGATATTTAAAGCACAAACTATTGAGGAAAAATTGTTGAGATTGTGTATGTATGGCCTTTTTCAAGCTTTCTTTCTTTATATTATAGTTCTGAATGAAACACTATGTCTTGCAAGCTGAATTTGAATAGTTTAAGTAGCTGATTTCCATGTTGTATACTCATATGGTAGAATAGTAACTTATGAAAACTAAATTATGTCATTGAAATTCTCTATTTTTCTAAAGGGTTGTTATTTTATTATATTATGCTATATCAGGTGTAATTATGGGAAATATGTAGGTTAGCAAAGTAGTGCATAAATAAACAAAACCCAAAGTAAATAATGAAGCACAAAGGAGTAAAATATGAAATAAAAGGAATAATCTCACCAAGTATCTTCAAACTCCATGATTGACCTCCATTACACCTTCTCTATTTGCTATAATATGTAGTTTTCCCTTAGATTTTGTGTGAGCAACCTATGAAAATGACAATGTCCTATGTAAATGTTGAAGGATTTGATCTAAAATGCTACACAATGCAAATATGCAACTATGAAGCAAGCCTAAAGTATGCCTAAAATGCCAAGATGTCAAGAAGCCAAGATGTCAAGATTTCCTAAGAAGTTCATGAGATGTGCAAATGAGACCAAAATTTCCATTTTCTAGAAAATGCAATTTTGGATGAATGGCCAAGATTAGAAGTTGACAAATGCCCTAGGATCAATGGTCAAAATTGAATGTGACAACCCACAATTAGGGTTAGGAAAATATTAGGGTAAATTTGAAATGAATGGACAAGATTTGATTTTAGAAAATTAAAATAAGGGACAAGATTGCATGTGACAAGAAGATAAGAATGGCAGATAAAAAGAGAGAGCTGAAAAATCAAATAATATTAGAAATTACTTGATTTATGGAGGAAAATTGCTATTTTGAATTAAAAATTAATTTAATTCAAAAGGGTGGGGTCATATGACAAGAAATAATTAATTTGATTTATTTACTAAATTAGAGAAAATTAGAAAGTGGGACCATTTTAAATAAATAATTTTATTTA
This sequence comes from Sequoia sempervirens, assembly GCA_007258455.2. Lineage (NCBI taxonomy): Eukaryota > Viridiplantae > Streptophyta > Pinopsida > Cupressales > Cupressaceae > Sequoia > Sequoia sempervirens. Next base: position 106,526,633 of record VDFB02058242.1, read on the forward strand.
AAATTGGGAAAATGCGAAGGTGGACAATAATTAAATAAATTAAAGAATTTATTTAATTATGAGAAGACATTTAGAAATCAATGACGTATTTAAATAAATAAATATTTTTTTAAAAAAAATAATAGGAAGAATTAATGGACCAAGATAATTAAATAAATTTAGGAATTTACTTAATTATGGAAAGACAATAGATAATTAGTGTCACATTTAAATAAATAAATAAAATTTATTTATTTAAATAATCAAGAGGAATAAAAGATATGAATTAATTAAATAATTAAAAAACATTTAATTAATAGTTGAAAGTGGACAATAGGACATGTAATTAAATGTTTTAATTATGCTAGGAAGAATGTGGTGAAAATAGAGCTTACAGGCCTAGGTCATTTTTATGTGTTTACATTTTTCCCCTCTTTGTCATAATGCGGCCTGTCGCATTGTGATAAAGAAAATTTAGTCAAAAAAATGCCCTAGTGAAGGTACAAATTATCTATGCCCCCTTAGGGAAATTTGCAAATTTTAGCCTAGTGACAGAAAAATTTGTAAAGTGTCTTGACAAGCAAATTTGATGACTAGAAAAGCAATGGTGCAAACGGTTTCAGATTTCAACATGTTTAAAGTAGGCAACAGGCTGGTCAAAGTTGATCAAATGAACCTCTAGTAATAAAAAGTTGAAGAAAATCCAACTTTCACCCTATAAATAGGTTGAAAATGGGTAAAAGTCAATTCATTTTCACTTTCACACTTATAAATTTGGAGAGCTCAGAGCTAGGAGACCTCACACAAATATGGTGATTCTTGTTACCAAGCATAGCGGATACATCGTTAAGACCTTCAGATGACTAGAGGGTGTAGATCCACCGGTAAGTACCTCATACCACCTTGTCATTTCATTTTTTTTCATGCATTTTTAAGGTTTTAGGGTAGATCAACGAATGCGCCATGATGCATATGAATGCGCGTAAGTTGCATTCATGTTCACGTTTGACACATGTTTGATGTGCTACGATGAAAACATGATAGTTACGTTAGGGGGTCAGTTAGGTGTGACACATTTTCCAATTAGCGTGACACATTCACTGTTTTGCATCACAATTGACAAGTTTAGTAATGAATTCGCAAGATTGCAACGCATATGTGGAGCCACACAACACATTCAATTTGTGAATGATGCATTTGATGGACTGATCGATGCAAACGATTGAGGATGACGCATTTGTGAGTGAAAATGACACAAGTTCTAGATTGTGACACAAATGTTGGATGGAACAACGCATTTGACTTTGACCATGGTTGACTAGAGTTGACTTAGTTTTAGGTGTAGTTTTTGCATATATGTAATTAGATAGATGGTAATAATGATTTTTAATAATGTGCTAACACTAATCTCTCCATGTGTAGAAACAATTACCACTGATCTATATGCGTGAGTTCTGACCATCCACGTATGCATGTTGGGATTAGCTGACGGACCAGGAGCAGAGGAGGCTGATGTGGCTAGGATTATACTATGTCACCTATATGCCCATTATCCAGGCTAATAAGGGGCTGTTGATAGCACTAGCTGAGAGATGGAATTGAAAGACACATTCTTTCCATTTGCCAATGGGGTAGGCCATTATTACCTTGGAGGATGTGTACATGATTATGCATATTTCGATTAGAGGGGAGAAGGTGGTGTATGATCCACACCAAGGAGTGCATACTATGATTGAGTTAAACGAGACAGATGATGGCACATTCCTTGGTGTGGAGAGATATGAGATTCAGTGGGAGTACCTAGCTAAGCACTATCCATGGTGGAATGCCATGTTATGCACCTTGGTTGTCGGAGTCCTGATTCCATATCATTGGGGATATGGATTCCTGATCGGATAGGGAGATGTGTTAGTGTAGATGTGATGGGACAGGATAATTTTTGCATTGGGGCCTTGTTTGCTTGGTATGTTAGTTGTATGAGGTAGCCTACAGGGGTGTGCATAGCATTAGCTATGGGATGACATTGCTAATGATCTAGGCTTGGGAGCATATTCCCATTTTTCGTCAACTGATTCAGAGGCCACAGTTAGCAGATGGGATGCCTTATGTTTACTTATATGTGGGTGCTCTTCAACAGACTAGAGTTGGAGATATAGGCTTCTGGTAGCATAATATGGACACCATGACTTCATTTTTTTGGAGGCCTTATAGGGATTGTCTACAGTGGGCTAGTGAGGGAGATCATTTGACATTCTGTCAGCAATTTTGATATCTGATTGGGCAGACTATGCAGTCATAACTGATTATTAATATGTACTTTCCCTAGTGGGTACTATGTTAGTTTGGAGAGCAGCAAGGTGTGCCTATGGGGACCATAGAGTATGTTATATCATTGTAAAAGCTTGCATGGGGTCCTGCCATATCGGTACTATTTTCAAAGCAGTAGATAGATGGGTTAGTGGTGGAACCCGTGGGGCTAGAGTGGAGGTCCTCAAGATCCAAGGATGATGACAAATTTTGATTTATGGTGGTAGACACACAAAACTATTCCCTTGGCAGATCCTAATGAACCAGCACCTGTTGATCACAGATCAGCTATATTGTGAGTGTAGCAATAAGGTTGGAGAGGCAGAGGGAGAGATGAAGGCCGAGGAGGAAAAGGGTGAGATGGAGGCCAAGGAGATGGGGGGAGAGGAGGTGGAGATGATAGAGGAGACATAGGAGATGGCAGAGGTGGTAGGAGGAGAGGAGGGGATATAAGGAGGTAGGTGAGGAGAGTGAGACAATGTGTGGATGGGGCACCACTAGAGGTGATCCCTAAGGTAGCCGAGGAGGAGGAGAGAGAGGAGGTGGTCAAACAAGATGTGGAGCAGCCATATGTCGGGGTTAGATAGGAGGAGGGGAGGGCAGAGGTGGAGGTTAGATAGGAAGAGGAGAGATAGCTAGAGGTGGAGATCAGGAAAGAGGAGAAGGTGCATGTAGTAGAGGAGGCCCTGGATGTTGTTGTAGAGGAGGAGGCCATTAGGGATGAGGAGGATGTGGGTGATGATGAGGAGGATCTAGACATTGGTGATGAGATGGATGAGGCAGAGAGGCAACTCTAGGAGAGGATGATAGATGGGGAGCTAGATATATCTAGTGTGTCACCATTGTCATGGGATACTATACTGGCTCAGCAATTGGAAAACATGCAAAGGAGACTGGATGAGGCCATTGCAGATATTATATCCCTACAAGCTGAGCTTGAGGTTATGCATGTTGAGAGAGATTAGGAAGATATTCAATGACGGGAGACAGAGAGCTGGTGTGCTGGATTTTCTTAGTTATGTTTAGGGCCAATTGGAGATGTTTCTAGGGAGCTAGCCAGGGTCAGCGTGAGCAAGGGTCAATATCGCATGCTATATGAGAGGGTAGTTCGAGCTTATCAGAGGGAGCCTAGGTTGTCTAGATCATACAATAGGACAAGGACAGGGTTAGGGAGTAGCAGTCACACTCACAACAACCATAGCTAGAGTAGTGTAGGTGGTTCTAGTTCTTCTAGACATACATCAGGTCACATGTCCCACCATAGCCATAGACATGCTTTAGGGCATAGGTGTAGCCACAACCATGGGTCGTTTGGTTCAAGGCATAGGTCAGAGCATAGTTAGCCTTCGGTCAGAGATCCATCTGCTTCACAAACTTAGCCTGTCATTACCATGATGGCATCAGTATCAGTTCCTGTCACTGAGCATCAGTCACCTCAGTCTTCTCCTCAAGGGGATGAGGAGAGTTCAGCATAGGTGCATTGAATTTTTTTATCATGTTATTATGTTTTAGACATTATGTGATGACACTTATATTTTGACCATCGAGCCTGCGAGCTCTATTTTTGGGATATCTCATGACTCTATCCTATGACATTTTTTTTTTTGAGATTATATATATGATGCAATTTTGATGCAGCCTATATGATATATGTTGTGATACCTTATGTGTTGATTATATGCTTTTATGACGATGATTATGGTGATGTATTTTATATGTCATATGATGTATGTAGTTATAATGGTTATATGATGTCTTATATGCCATGATGATATTATGCTAGGATGATAGTTATATGATTATTATGATGGTGATGTCCTATATGAATGCATAATGTTTGATTCTACTAGATGTCAATGTTTATGATTATGGATGCATATTATGTATGACTATTGTATGGATAATGCAATCTTATAATGTGATATATGTATTTTAATGATATGGATGATGTGTGGAAATGTTAAATGCACTAATATATTATGTGGATGCAAATTGATAAATGCAAATGATATGTTAATGATGTAATTTTGTGTAATGACATGAATGGATATATGCAGATGTGTAATAAACTAATGCAATGTCTATATGATCATATATGCAATTATTTTTGTATGTCACAGGATATCATCAAGAGATGGATGAGGAAAAACATAAGAGGATGGATGTTAGTGTGGAGATTGAATCCTTCAACATATTACCATAGGACTAATAATTGTTGCTCTTAATCATCACTAGGAGGATTATTGTAATGGCCAACAAACACCATGATATTTCATAGATCAAGGTGTGCAAGGTTGTACCATCACATGAGACAAGCAATTGTAGACAAGGATGATCATGACTCATACTAAAAGCATTACTGCCAGTCTTTTTTCCACAATCAACCATAAACATAAAAAGACAAGAAAGAAAAGTCACAAAGCATCATTGCTCCTCTAAATCCTATTACCAGGACATCCTCGAGGAACTAGCAACATGAATTCCTAAAAAAGACAAGACAAGCCAATCATCATGATACATCACTACTTCTCTAAATCTTGTTGTTAGGAAATCCTCGAGAAATTAGTAGAATGATGAAAGATGAAAGGACCAAATGCCAAGATAATGTTTGCCATGTGTTTGCCAAGTATGTCTAAATGTCAAGTGTTTTGATGTCAAGTTGCCAGGTTTGACGTTGTCAAAAGCCAAAGTTGTCATGTTTGAAAATGTATAGGTGTTGAATGTCAAAGTTGCCAAATTCGGGAAGGACACATCTTGAATAATGTCAATGTTGAGAGGATCGATCCTCAAATGTCAAGAGAATCCCTCAAAATGCTAGATGATAGTGATGATGCCTAGGAAGGACACATCCTAAGGCACAAGTAAATGACAAAGGAAATCCTTCAGAAGGACACATTTGAAGAATAACCATGAGTTGATAGTTTGACTAGTTTTGATTGAGTTTGACTGAAGTTGACTGAATTTGAATTTTGTTGATAGTGTTGATAGAATTGAATACATGTCGATGTGATTGACATGTTGAATAAATGATTGTCATAGCTTGTTGTAAGAGTTTTTCTATTTTGGAATTACTTTTTTGTCTTGAGAACATTTGACGTGTGTTCTAGTGTAGTGTCATGAACCCTAATGGATTGACCTAGTTTGGCCTCAGAGGCTCATCGAATGATGGCCTTTCCTATGTCATACACTTAGAGACCTCGCAGTTCGACACGACCAATGATTTTGTCTTGGTGACCAAAGATTGAGTCATTATTTTATTTTGACAAACCTAAAAGGACTGACCTAATGTCTCGGGGGCCCAAAAATGAGCTTGCCTACATAGAAAATGCACAAAGACAATGTAGTTCAACAAATGACAAAGACTGACTAACATGACTATCTAGACAAGATATGACTATTTTTTTTGTTTTTGTCATATTTTGATTTTTTTGTATTTATTCATGACATTTTTTTATTTTTAGGTCTTTTTTAAGGACATTTTTATGATTTTTAGGTCTTTTTTTAGGACATTTTTCAATTTTTAGGTCTTTTTTCAGGACATTTTAATGATTTTTAGGCCTTTTTTCAAGACATTTTTATGATTTTTAGGTCTTTTTTTAGGGAATTTTTATGATTGGAAGGACCACGTGCGATACCCACTATAGTCAGATGTTAAAGGAATTTCCCCCAGTCAAGTCCAAGACTAGCCAAGTCTGAAGGATGTGAAAAGGGTGCGCTTGGGGTGACAGATGGGCGGTATGTAGGATTTGATGTCAACTATTGTCAACCATGAAAGGAATGGCAGGGTTTTGTGATGGGTGTCATGATGATGTCAGAAAAGTAGGCATTTATTATGGACTAAGGCAAGTAGAGTGACAATAGATGGCAAAGCAAAACCGACTATGCATGGTGCCTATTTTCCAGGTTTTCACCATGGTACTTATCGAAAGTGCCTATTTACCAGGTTTTCACTATTGGGAAAATTATTTCTCTTTACTATTTTTGTCATTTTTTCTTCTCTTTTTTTGGTGTCACCAAGATGCCTATTTTCCAGGTTTTCATCAAGGTGACATTTTTTATAATTTTCAATTTTTTTTGGTATTTTTATGGTTTTTGACCTAGCTTTCTGATGCTATGTGTAGAACTTTTGAGGATGTAGACTGTTGATAGGATCTGTTAGTTGTTCACCATTTAGAGTGGCTAGCTGGTATGCTCTAGAACTGAATGAGGCTGTGATGATATAAGGACTTAGCTAATTGGGCTCGAACTTGCCATATTTTTCTCTGTCAGATTGATTCTTAGGATTTTGCATTAGGACCAAGTCGCCAATGTCAAATTTTTTTACCATGACTCTCTTGTTGTAACTGCGACAAAGACGATTCTGATATGTTTGTAAATGATTCAAGGCATTATGTCTTCTTTCATCTAACATCTCCAACTCATGTAGTCATGACTGTCTATATTCTTCATCATCGATCAAACCCTTCATGGAGACTCGCAAAGATGGAATTTCAACCTCGATGGGAAATATGGCCTCAACTCCAAAAACCAAGGCAAGTGGAGTGGCTCCTATAGTTGTGTGAAGTTGGTTCAATAAGCCCATAGAGCAGGGTTAAGTTGGATATGCCAATCATGACCAACATCATTGACTATCTTCTTAAGAATTTTGATGATTATTTTATTGGATGCCTCAGCTTGACCATTTCCTTGTAGATAGTATGACATGAAGAACTGATGTTGGATGTGGAAGTGTTCACATAACTCACGAATGTCATGATTTTTGAAAGGATGCCCATTGTCTGTGATAATGGATTGTGGTACACCATACCGATAGATGATGTAGTTGAGGATGAATTTTGAATTTTTTTTGTCAGTTAGTTATGTGAGCGGAATGGCTTCAATCCATGTAGTGAAGTACTTAGTGGTGGTGATAATGAATTTGTGGACATTAGAAGAGGTAGGATGGATTTTTTGCATGAGGTCGAGTCCTCATTGTTTGAAGGGCCAAGGAGAAGTGATTAGCCGAAGTTCCTATGCTGGTGCATGAATCAAATCACTATGTATATGACATTGGTGACATGTTCTAACAAATTCAAGTGCATCCTTTCCCATGGCCTGCCAATAATAACCAAGTCTCATTATCTTCTTCGCTAAAGTAGGACCACTCTAATGAGATCCACATATACCCTCATGTACCTTATGTAAGGTTGTTCATGCTTCATCAGTGTTGATACATCGAACAAGGGTATTTTCAAATCTACGACGGTGTAGGGTGTCACTAATGATGGTGTATTAGGTGGCTTTACAGATAAAGGAATTTCATTGGTTGTTGGATAGGTTCAAGGGAAGGGTCTAGGATTGGAGATAGTCATAAATGTCTTGATACCATGGTGATTTGGGACCATCAAGCTTGCAAACCATCTCTAATTTTGGAATGTCATATGTAGGGACCAAAATTTGTTCCACCAAGAACTCAAATTGAGGCACGTTACTTGGAATTTCTAGGAGCGATCCAATTGTAGCCATTGCATCTGCCACCTTGTTTTGTGCCCTAGGAATCTATTCAAAAGCAAGCATGTGGAAGTATGACTAAAAACTATCAACTATTCATTTATAGGGCATTAAATTCTTATCCTTGGTGTCGTAGTCATCATTGACTTGGTTGATGACCAACTAAGAATCTCTGAGGACATGCAAATTTTTGATTTTCCATTTTATGGCCATTCTCAGTCCTGTGACAAGTGCCTCATATTCTGCAATATTATTTGTACATGGAAAGGCGATTTAGAATGACTTCATAATGGAATCTCCTTGTGGTGTAATAAAGAGTATTCTTGCTCTCGAGCCATGACTAGCATGAGACTCGTCGAAGTAAAGTTTCCAAGGCAATTTATGGGTATGTGCAGGATCATCATGGAAAAAATAGGCCCTTAAGTAGCAAAAAATTTATAAAAATCAGGGTTAGACAACTTGATGTAAAAATTTGAATAAGTTATCTATATGATTTCAAAAACACATAAGAATAGAATTTGTAGAAAATTGAATGTAGTTTCTAAACTACTATGTTTATTTTTTATTTTTTTAAAACTATCTAGTTAAAATTTGAAATTTCAATGCAATAGTACTTAAATTTTAGGGAAAAAACAAGAAGTAGGTGTCTGTCTGACCATCCTAACCACAATAAAATGATAATATTTTTTTATAATATTTTAGAAATAAGTAGAGGACTCATGTCCGGATGTGATACATATTTTTTTGTAATTTTTTTCCATGTAAATAATTAATTATAATTTTTTTATTATAAATTTAAAAAATATAAAAACTTCGTATGTCGACCACCTTAACTTGGTCAAAACTTCATGAAATTCAATTTTTCTTTTCTTAATCCTATAGTATACAAGTATAGAATGTGATGCATGTTTTGGATTCCAAAATGTGATACTGTTTGAAAGCTATAGATGTTTTTCAATCAGCCTATCAATCATGACTTTAGTTGTAATTCAATTAGAAAATGAATAATAATGAGTTATTAAATTCAAAATAAAGCATAATTTATATTGGTGGAAAGCTGAGAATCTCCTTTAAAACCCTTTTCATTTCATAAATTTTGGGTAAAAAAAAGTCGTAAGCCACATACCCTACAAATACCCATCATATTGCTACTTTTTGGCCCATCATGATCCTGCACATACCCTTAGGCTCTATATGAAATATGGAATCATCAAGAAAATTTTCCACCAATAGGTGATTTCCTTGTATAGCTGCATATTCCAGTTGTTCTGCTATCACTTGTCCCTTTATAGCCTTTTGTTCCACATATTGAATGTCATAGTCACTCAAGATCATTACCCACTTTTCCAAGCATCTTGTCAATGTTGTGCGACTTAAGAGATATTTGAAGGGATCAATATTTGCCACTAAATGTATCCTGTGATTCAACATGTAATGTCTTAATTTTTGAGCTACGAAGGCAACTACTAGAAAGGAACGTTCAATGGATGTGTAGTTCAGCTCATATCCGACCAATGTCCAACTGATGTAGTATATTGCCCTTTCCTTCTCATCATGGTTGTTTTGTGCCAGTAATGCCTCTAGTGCTGAAGTTGTTGTAGAAATGTATAAAATCAAAGGTTTTCCCTCAATGGGTGGCATTAAAATAGGTGGTGACAATAGATAGTCCTTTATTAGTTGGAAGGCCTCTTGACATCTATCAGTCCACACAAAGGGGATACCCTTGTGCAGGAGATACTGAAATGGTTGACACTTATCTGCCAATTGTGTTATGAAGCGTCAGATAGATTGTAACCTACCTTGTAATGTCCTAAGTTCACTTAACCCTTTTGGAGGAGGCATGTCTAATATGGCTTTCAATTTGGTAGGATCAACTTCAATGCCTATGTGAGAAACTATATATCCCAAAAGTTTTCCTGATGTTACACCGAAGACAGATCTCTTAGGAATCAAGCGGACCTTGTATTCTTCCAGTCTTTTGAAGATTTTTTCTAAAACATTAAGGTGATCCTTACATGTCAAATATTTTTCCAAAAGGTCATCCACATAATATTCCATTAGCTTGTGCTTCATGTCATGGAATATTGTTGTCATGGCTCTCTGATATGTGGTACCTGCATTCTTGAGACCAAAAGGCATGACATTATAACAATATGTACCCCAAGAACATGTGAATGTCGTTTTATGTTGATATTTAGGGGTAATAAGAATCTAATTATAACCCAAGAAACCATCCATGAGGGACATCTCATACCCTGTTGTTAGATCCATGATGATGTCTATGTTGGGAAGTGGAAAATCATCCTTCAGGCACGTTCGAGTCCTGAAAGTCTGTGTAGATACGGATTTGACCATTTGGCTTTGTGACTGGTACAAGATTTGAAAAACATTCCCCATGTAGTCTATTGATTGTATGAATCACACATCTAGCAATTTCTTGAGTTTTGCTTTGACTAACAAGGTGATTTGTGGGTGCATTTTACATAGCTTATGTTTTACTGGCTTGGCATCTATAAGTAATGGAAAATGGTGCAATACTAGTTATAGATCTAACCCAGGCATATCAGCATAGGACCATGCAAAGTTAATCTTATGCTTTAAAAAGAATTTGTGAAATTCAGGTTTCTCTTCTTCTATCAAAGATGTTACAAAGATGACAGTTTTGGGATCTTCAGTTCTAGCTATGTTGACTTCCATGGTGTCCTCTATGAGTATTTCTGATTTTTCTTGAGTCATAGGGAGAAAGTCTAGTCCTCCATCCTTGGGTGCCTCAAAGAGGTCTTCACCTATAGATACGTCCTTTATTTTTACTTTTTTATCATTAGAAGGTGCCTTTTGGTTTTCACCTAAAGACGTGTCATTTTTTATTTTATTTTTATTTTTCATTTTGCGACTAGAGGATGACATAGTCTCCCAGAAGTAGGTTGCGCAATCTAGGTCAATAGTAAATCCAGCCTTGTGGTCTCCACTTGGTATGCCCTCATGTAGTCCCATGAATTCTACAATGGCCTCATCGTTCTGAAATATGTCCATAACTGGCAGGCCTTGTTGATCCTAATCAATTAGTTGTGGGTAGACTAAGGAGATACCATCATCGGTATTGGTGAATGGTGGGGAGGATGCAGAAAGAATGCAGACAGATTTGAAGAGGTTAAAGATAAAATTGTCATCATCCAACTCCTAATTGGATTCTATCCAATATTCTCCTTCACTTGATTCATACTCATTGTCAAAATAAGGGACAAATGAATTGACATTGGGGTTGGTAGTGTCATATGGAAATTCAGATAAATCCAAATGATGGTCATTATTATCAAATGGTTGGATAGGTATGTTGGGATTATGGTCAATGGGATTAGAAGATAACTTAGACTTGTCACTGTTCCTTGGGAAAAAGAGTCTATCCCAGTCTTCTCATTTCCTTGGGATTTTAGGATTGTCATTATTCTATGCTGGATCAATCCTAAAGATTTTCCAAAATATTTCTTCAAAGGTAGGTTCTCCTGGTTCAAGGAACAACTCGTCAAGGCAATAGTCACTTAGAGATCATTGGGAGCCAAATTCCCATTCATGGGAGTTAGTTTTAGTAATAATCTTGACACTTTCTGAAGCATTCATGCTCTCACTCAAAAGTACATTGGTACGTTGATCGTCATTTTCGGGTAGTCCAAACCCTAGTCCAAGAAGTTTTGGTCTTTGGGAAGGCATTATATAGTTTCTCGCATTCTAGTTTTATTTTTGCCAATGTCACTAGTTCCATCATAGCCCTTTTCCTTCATTATATCATAGCCTTTGTCGTACATTTGAATTGGTAATGGGGATGGATCTTTTGGGTCCCTATAAATCCATGTTGATATGCCCTTGATGTCTTCTTTGTTCATGTCACCCCATTTTATAAAAATCCATGTTGGAGGAACTTTGAAGATTTCTTTAGGTTCTATTCTGAAATAGGGTCAACCATAGGCCTTAGGAGACCTGGGTATTTTGGTGATGTAGTAGGTCATGTTCAATTTATACTCTCCACATCCTTGGTCCTGGATATTGACATTGCGATCAACCTTTGGAATGAAGGGAGATGGTGTTGTAGAAGTGGAAGGAGTGGACGTGGACAATTTGGTAGGCGTGGATGGGTCAATGAATTTGGAAGAAGAGGAGGTCGAAGCTTCTCGGTTAATGGGAACTTAATGTTCTGAAATACCCCTTACATTGGTACAATACTAGAAGGGATCGAGGTCTCTATATATGCTGATTTTTATGCCGTCAAAAGGAAACTTTAGCCATTGGTGGTAGGTGGATGGAATAGATTTGAGGGCATGGATCCAAGGTCAACCAAGCAAGATGTTATAGGGTAATTCAAGATCCATGACTTGACATGTCGTATCCACAATGACTAGCCCAACTCTGATAGGAAGAGTGATAACACCTCAAGAGGAATGTTCTTCGTCATCATACACCTTTATAACAATGCTCTTTGTAGCGTCTATGCAAACATCAAAGAAGCCTAGAGCCTTAACTAGTTTTAAGGAGCATATGTTCAGCCCTACTCTGTCATCTACTAAAACTCATCTAACCTTATGCTTATGGATAAAGACTTCAATGTGTAAGGTGTCATTATGATTGGATTTTGGTGTTGAATAGTCTTGGTTTGAAAATATTACATGATGGGGTGTAGTAAGGTATCCCACCATGGCTTCAAATTGGTTGACATCAATGTCATGAGGGATAGAGGAATCTTGTAAGGTTTTGTCAAGTATGGCCTTATGCGCGGGAGAAATGCATAGCAACTCAAGTATAGAAATTTGAGCAGGTGTTTTACCTAGTTGATCAATAAGGTTGAACTATCCCTTAGGTTGTGACAATTTGGTGGATGGACCTGGTCGTGACTGCTTGGTGGATGGACTAGGTATCGTGATTTTTGGCTGCCTAGGTGATGGAGGACTAGCTATGGTGACTTTTCCACCAAGGGTAGTGGCATTACATTTAGGTTCTTTCTTGACAATAATTGTATTAACATATTCGTTGACAACTCAAACATGATTTATAATGGACCCCCCAGAATAGTTAAAGGTGGTGCAAGTATAATTGGAATGATTATTATTAGTCTTGGGACCTGATGTAGAGGGATTATTTAAACCATGGTCCTACAATGGGTGTTTGTGAATAGTATGGTCTACATTTGACACAAATTGTTATCTATCGAGTTTGATCATATGATTTTCAATGAGGTCTTGTACTAGATTTCTTAGTTGTTGAAAAGAAGAGGTTTCATGCCCTTTAGTGTAGTGGTAATCACAGAAAGCATTGTCATCCCACCATGATGGCTTAAACTATCCTGGGTCATATGGATTAGGGTCTTCTAATGTAATGACACCATTTTGAAGGAGCTTTTTAAGTATGTCTTCGATTGGTTCACCCAAGCGAGTATATATGCGTCTCTTTGGGAATTGTCTAGTCTATCATGGCTATCCTTGGTTTTGACTGTTTTGATTGTTGTGACTATTATGAATGGCATTAGTAGCAGTTGTTGATGTAATTGTTGGTGTTTTTTTAGTGGAGCTCCTTTAAGTGTAAGTATAAGACCCATTGTGTTTATCTCCTTAGCATCAACAACGCCATCATTGGTAATGTGTTTGTTCTTGACCCAGTATTTATTCTTGTCTACATGTGGGTTTGTGTTCATGTTTTTAGGGCCGTATTTTAGTTCTCCTTTGGTAATAAGGGCCTTCTCAAGTTGGAAACCCTTTTCAACTAATTGTGTGAAGGTTGTGCAGTAGTGGACTTGCAAGTTGTATTTCAATGGGACAAGGAGGGTTTGGACAAACATGTGAAATTTTTCTTTCTCAGGTATCTCAATATGGAAATGACTTGCTAAGATTCTCCATCTTTGAAAGACTGAAATGAAAGTATCACTAGCTTCCTCTTGTGTAAGTGTGCATAGGCTGGTGATGGAAACATCCGTGTCAATGTTATAGGCATAATTTTCCATAAAAAAATTTTCAAGTTCGTCCCATGATTTTATTCCATTTTGTAAAGTGGAAAACCATTCAAGTGCAGGGCCCGCAAGAATCTTAGGCAAGAGTCTCATTAAGTACATATGTTCATAGGCAATGTCCACGCAATTGGTTGTGAATTCTCGAATGTGTTCAAGGGGGTTTTTCTTGCCTTTATATTTAGTGAAGTTTGGTGCCATGTATCTAGGAGGGAATGGTGGCATGTATAGACTTTTTTCAAAAGGCTATGGACATAGGTCATATGACATGTGTGGCTTTTTATTAGACAGTTACATAGTCTCTATTTGTTTTTGCAAGTTTTCCACTTGAGCTGTCAAAGCGTCAATTATAGGATTGTTTGTTACATCACACATGGGAGTGATGGGTATCCCATGGGTCCCCATTTGTTGTGAAGATGTGTTTTGGTATTGTTGTGGAATGTGTTGTTGTGAGATGTATGACATGTTTTTATTTGAGTGTTGTTGGTATTGCAAGTTTTGATTGGGGATGTGTTGATGAGTGTGGATGTGTGATGCATATGTAGGAATGTGTCCTCCAACCATATTGGTCAAAATTTGTGGGATGTGTTGACCTTGAATATTTCGGTGCCCAAATGAAGTCATATGCTGTGTATTCTAATTGCCTTGTCCAGATTGGTAGATTTTTCCATGGGGAATGTTGGTGTTTTTCCCTTCGGAAGTATTGGTATTAAGTTGTAATGACGTGTTGACATTTGGTTGTGGTCCTCAAATTAAAATACGTCATTTATTTCCCCCAAAGGGATTGAATGAATTTGTTCCAAATGCATTATTCGAAGTACCAATAAAAGGATTTGATGATGATGCTCACATGGAAATAGATGAAGCTCCAAATAGGGGGTTTGAAGAGCTTTCCCCCATTGATGGGGATCCAAAGGTAGCTCCAATTGATTATGAGGACGTTGTTGATATTGTGGGAATTGATTGTGACATAGCTTGTGACATAGTTGGTGCCCCTCTAATCGATATAGCATTGATTGTGTTGGAAGTGTTTTGATTGGATGTGTAATTAGAGGTAGCATTGATAGTGCTTGTGATAGTTTGTGAGGTGGCTCCAATAAAGGTATTGTTTGCATTGTTTTGGGGTTGAATAGTGTTGGAGGTATTGTTCATATTATTATTAGCATCGTGATCAAGAGAGGTTGGTCTCAAAGTGTTAATGTCAAAGCCATGTGGCAATTTGGCCCCTTGGTGTAATAGCATAGATAGATATCTTTGTGGGTCATGTAAGACTAAATCTTCCACAAAGGAGGCCACATCAGGGTTTTGTGCAGAGGCTTCTAGGTCTTCCATAAACACATGTCCATGTTCATATCTATGCATGAATGATTCAAAGGGGTTATGTGAAGAAGATGCCATGTTCATTTTGCTAAAAGGATTGCTAAAAGAGGTGTCTTGGTTCATGTTTTGATTCATGTCATGAGAAAATATATAATTTTTGGTGTCTTGTCCAAAATTAGTCATTTGTCTTCTTTTTCTTTGAATCCGAGTCTCAACCATATAAGGAGTTGCTCAAATTAAGAAGAAGGATGAAAATGATAACTATGTTTTTGGATTTTTTTGAATAAGGGATGTAAATGCAACTATGTTTTTGGGATTTTTTGACAATAAGGAATGCAATATGAAAATCTTGTCTAAAGGAAATGGTAATGAGGACTATTTTTTTTTTGGATTTTCAGGAATAAGACTAAAATGACTTTCTAAATGCAAAGGACTAAGTGATTTGCAAGAAGGTTACTCAACCACCCTAAGCTTGATCTATGTATCAATTTGGGTCATCAAAGGACTTGCTAATATGACTAAAGGACAAGATGACAATATGAAAAAGTGAGGTTTCCTAACTAGACTTTTGAGTTGGAAAGTCTCACAAAAAGGAGTACAATGACTAAAGAAAATAAAGTTGACTAAGTCCAATGACAACCTACTCTTGAAGGTAATGATTTTGCAAAGTATGGTAAGTTTTCCTATTCCAAAATTTGCAAATGAAATGGGGACATAAAGATTGGTTTATGACTAAAAAAGAAGAGGATGGACTCTAAGAATTCAACTAAATTTTTTCACAAGTTTGGACCTATGGGTAAAATGCAAGCTAAAGTATGCAAAGAATGAAGGATTCGAGCAATTCTTGGTCTAGTTTTCAATAGAGGTTGCTGGAAAAATATTTTGATGGCAGATTGGACTAGTTTGATCTTGGGTTTTGGATTGTGATAGTGTTTTTGTTTTTTCCAGGAAAATGCATCGTTTCAGGTTTCAAATGTATTGCAGTTTGTTAGATGCGTCATAGTTTCAACAAATGTGACTCTACAGATAACAAATGTGGCTTGAGAAAGTAATTGTGGTATTCTGAAGAGAAAATGTGGTGCAGTACAGGAAAATGCATCACCAGGAGTAGAAAATGTGGCTTATCAGAGCGAATCCATTACAAAAAGTGTCAAATGTGGTGCATAGTAGAAAATGTGTTGCAGCAAATGCGTTACGACAGAATAAGTCTAGTTTGTTTGCAATTTTGGAAAAATTTCAGATTTGTTTCAAGTTGAATGATTGTTTCCAAGTCTGTGAAAGGTTTTTGTTTGTATCAATGTCTTGAGAAAACACTTGGCAAGCACAATAACTTGCCTTTGAAAATTTGAAAAAATGCACAATGAAGACAAGCACAATCCTAGGTGAGGCAAGGACAATATTTGCTAGATTCCACATGGGTTTCCCCAACCACACTTATTCTTAGCAGATGAATCTAGAAGCTTGGCCACACAGGCTCCCCCTTATAGTGCACTCACTTCTCAGGTCAACCAAGCTTCCAGCCCCCATAAATCTCCCATGGTAGGCTAATCACCTCTATTAAGAACTGTGAGAATGTGGATGTCTTGGCAATGACTATTGTTGCACTAGCAAATAGATGGGTTTTTGTAAACTACATAAAGTTTTTTAGTTCGGGACCCCCATTCGAGTGGCCACACATGGGGAAAGATTAGCTCCGATAAGGAGGAACTCTATCCTAAAGAGGTTACACTCAACAAGGTTTTGGGGAGTTCACTTGTTTGTGTGACACATCTGCACTCATAGTCCTAAGTTTTCCATTAGGATTCACATTTGTATATCAGACGGGGGTAGCTCGGCTAAAGAGTTTTGTTTCTGGGTTGAGTCACCTTGGGGTGAGTACTTTTTTCCCACCAAGGAAGGACCAATTCCTAGAGTCAATAACAGTTTCTCTTGCATCTAGGATCACACAAGTGCACAAGGGGAGAGGATACTTCAATTATTGAATCAGGGTGACACAAAATTGGAGACACTTGTGAATTTTAGTTACCAAAACTATAGTGTGAAGAAGACACTTAAGAAACTTTGTTCTTTTTAAAATTTTAACATGAAGTGTGAAAGAAAAAGTTCATTTTAAACCCATGATGTGAGAATGCATGTAAATTTTAACCATATGAATTTCAATGCATGATTGTGTTCATTTTAAACCCATGACATGAAAATGCATGTAAATTTTAACCATATGAATGTGAATGCAAGTTGTTGTTTGTTGATTTATTTTCTTAAGGAATTGAAAATGTGATAATAAAATCAAAAAAATAAGGTTAGACTTCTTGCCACAAGTTGGAAAAAGAAAATTAGTAACCCAAAACCTCTAAGCTACAAAATGTAAAATAGAAATATAGAAAAAATTCTATAAAATCCAAAAAAAAATTTTACCAGTCAAATGTGTCACTCTGCAAAGAAAATGCGTCTTAGGTCCACACACTAGAATTTACCAGTCAGATACATCAAAATGTAGAGCAAATGCATCAGGGATGTTAAATGCATCATTCAGGTTCTCAAATGCGTCACAACAGAGCAAATGTGGCTTTATGTTAGTCAAATGCATCTCGGGATGGTAGATGCATCACTCTGCAAAGCAAATGTGTCATGACAAAATGTTTACAGTTCCAAAAACTATGAATGTGGCATTCCAAACCTATACCTGCAAAAACATGAAAATCCATATGGAAATCTACAAAAAACATGATTTTGGCATCGAGTTCACCAATGTATCTATGGGAAATATCTAGGTTAGCAGATTAGTGCATAAATAAACAAAACCCAATGTAAATAATGAAGCACAAAGGAGTAAAACATGAAATAAAAGGAATAATCTCACCAAGTATCTTCAAACTCCATGATTGACCTCCATTACACCTTCTCTATTTGCTGCAATATGTAGTTTGCCCTCAGATTTTGTGTGAGCAACCTATGAAAATGGCAATGTCCTATGCAAATGTTGAAGGATTTGATGTAAAATGCTACACAATGCAAGTATCCAACTATGAATCAATCCTAAAGTATGCCTAAAATTCCAAGATGTCAAGAAGCCAAGATGTCAAGATTGCCTAAGATGTTCATGAGATGTGCAAATGAGACCAAAATTGCAATTTTATAGAAAATGCAATTTTGGATGAATGGCCAAGATTAAAAGTTGACAAATTCCCTAGGATCAATGATCAAAATTGAATGTGACAACCCACAATTAGGGTTAGGTCAATATTAGGGTAAATTTAAAATAAATGGACAAGATTGTATGTGACAAGAAGATAAGAATGGCACAGAAAAAAAGAGAGCTGAAAAATCAAATAATATTAGAAATTACTTTATTTATGGAGGAAAATTACTATTTTGAATTAAAAATTAATTTAATTCAAAAAGGTTGGGTCATGTGACAGTAAATAATTTACTAAAAGAGAGAAAATTAGAAAGTGAGACCATTTTAAATAAATAATTTTATTTAAAATTGAGAAAATGCTAAGGTGAACAATAATTAAATAAATTAAAGAATTTATTTAATTATGAGAAAACATTTAGAAATTAATGACATATTTAAATAAATAAATAAAATTTATTTATTTAAATAATCAGGAAGAATTAATGGACCAAGATAATTAAATAAATTTAGGAATTTACTTAATTATGGAAAGACAATAGAGAATTAGTGATGCATTTAAATAAATAAATAAAATTTGTTTATTCAAATAATCAAGAGGAATAAAAGACATGAATTAATTAAATAATTAAAAACTAGTTAATTAATAGTTGAAAGTGGACAATATGACATAATTAAATGTTTTAATTATGCTAGGAAGAATGTGGCAAAAATAGAGCTTGTAGGCCTAGGTCATTTTTATGTGTCTACATTAGGAGGAAGAGTTCACGTAATTTCTGATTTTTTTTCTATTACCCCTTAGAAATATTTATGTTTGATCGGACCTTAATGAACACTGTCTACGGAAAGATTTGAAAGTCTGCACTGTGCTTGTTGTTAGCCTTTGTTGTTTGTTCTCTTTCCAATAATGAAGGGTTGTGGAATTCTGTGTCTAAATTACATCAATCATAGGAATGGTTGGGTTTGAAATGTTGTAAAAGCATTGGTGCATCACCATTTCATGTTTTATATTTACATTTCCTTCTACCCTTTCCTCCAAACCCCCAAAGAAGAGACAACTTTCTATAAAAATCTTGGAGGTATTCAGTGAGGTGCAAGTTGATCCCCCACTCACTAATTTCCCATAAGACTATTAGAGAGGTGCAATATTTGATCATCAACATAAACTAACCCTGATTTATAAATAAAGATCAAAAGAATAAGGGTTTATAGAGATCCTAAATTTGAAACTTAAGATTAGTCAAAATAATAACTAATGTTGCAAATAGACAAATCCCTAGAAAATATACTCCTTTTTAATCATAGTTAAACTCACAAAGCCACATAAATGGTGCAATCTTCAAAGGAAATCTCAAAATTTTTAGATTATAAACATTTACATATGTACCCAATCTTTTGACATAACATGCATAGACATCCACAATTTAACTAATGCAATAAATGGCTCAGACTAATGATACAAAGCAACTTACTAGCAAAAAATCAAAAATGGTATGAGCAACAAATTGATCAAATATCTTCAACACCTTTCCATTACAATGAATGAACTGAAACTAAAATTTGAAATAAAATTTGAAGAGGGAACCATGTAAATATTAAGAAGAAACAAGGGAAAGGACACCACAACTTCAATGATTTCAAGGATATCAAAGATTCATGAAATCTCCAAAAGGAAAACCTTACATTCTTATTTTATAAAGGGGCTTAAGTGTTTAAAAATTGTAGGAATTCTTAGTAGTTATGAAATATTTCACAATGGATGAAATTTTGTGAGATGACTAATTTAACGAGAACCAACATTTTTATTCCTCCAATAGATTTTGCAAACTTTGAAGACTTCAGGAATTTTGTGAGACCATGAAATTCGTGAAGATTGTGATTTTGTTGAAAAATGACTAAGTCTTTACTTGTTGCTCAGACCTTTAGAAGGTTAGGGGATTTTGGAGAGTTGTGAAAAATTTCATGGAGCTCAAATTTCCTTGAAAGGAAATAAATATCCGAGTTCACTTATTTTGTTTTATAGTGATTTAACCTTTTTTGTTTTTGATGCTTCATGGATTTCTAAGACCCATAGATTTTTGCAATGACATCTAAGTTTCATGAAGTTACACATTGTTGGGTTTATTAATTTTGTGATTTTTTATAATGGTAACCCATTTGAATGTAATGACTAGGGTTTTGGAATTTTTAAGCTCAAAATTTCAAATTCATGTAACCCTAAATGATTTTAGTGCAAATTAAACACATTCACCAAAATTTGTTTGAAAATCAATGAAATATAAAAAATAAATGATGTGAAAACCTTGGTGTTCATCATTCAACTGTAAATGGAAGGTTTTAATGTATTGACCATTAAAATGACTCTAAGTTTTTTTTTAAATCCCCAAGATAAATTGTTTAACTATTGTAATCTCAAAACAAGAAATTCAATAGTGTGCAAATCCTAATGCTTATCATTTAACTATGACTGCAAAGATTTAAGCATTTCAACTATAAAAATTATTCCAATGGCAACTTTAAAACCCTTTAAATGACTCTTTCTAACCATTTTCAACTTCAATCAAGAAATGAAAGGACATGTATGAAGCACTTTAAATATTTACCATTTAAACTATTTAAACCCTATGTGATTTCTCACTTGAATTGGACAAAATAAAAGGAGTTCTATTTAATAATAAGTGAAATGAAGTTTTACCAACCTTTCAACTAGTTATGTGATAAAATGAACTTAAATTTTGCACTAAAATTACACTTGAACTTTGCAAATTGGCCTCTTCATGCTCACCTAGATGCCCTAAGTCATGCTTGATCTCCTTCAAAATCTCAAATGAAAATATGGAGGAATGAATCCCACAAATTTTGTTTCAATCTTCTTGTACTTCAAACATTAATGCCTCCTAATAGCATAGCTACCTTCAAATATTCACCTTTTGAAAGAGTTTTGGGAATCACGAAGACCTCTAGATTTTTGGGATTTGGGTAGGGTCTATATCTGCATGTAATTTCATTGATTAATAGGTTTTGTGAGATGAGAACCTCATTGATTTCAAGGAACACTAGAATCCTTGAGGTTTGGAAAAATTTGAGAAAGTTACAAACTTAGCATAAGACCACCCCAAAGCAATTCAAATAAGATCTTCTTAGCCAATTATTGCAAGATATTCGCTCATCTTCTAAATTTGAATAGAAACTTAGTAAAACCAAAGGGAGATGAAAAAAACCAAAATTTCAAAGACCTTTCTCTTAAGGAAAAAAGGAAGGGAAACCTAAAGCAGTACGGGAAAAGAGGGGTTCCTTGTTTTGGATAGGGAATGTGTGAAAGTCACAAAATTTCCTAGCTAATAACTTGACATTTCATGCCAAAACCAAGTACATTGATGTACAAAATAATTTTGTTAGATATATGGTTGAGGATGATAGGGTGAATCTAGTTAAGGTAAACTTTGATGAATGTTGTAGACTCTTTAACTAAGCCTATGAGCATAGATAAGTTTAGATGGTGTTTAGAGTCTATGGACATCTTGTCCTTTCAAAATTCAATCATGGTATTGATCCTACCATTGCTCTTATAAGTTGTTCGACAAGTGGAATATTGTTAGGAAAATTAATGTCTCAGCGTTATAGTTATAAGAGATTAATATACTTAGCACGAGGGTGGTACCCAACTTGCAAAGTCTAGGGTGTGACCCCCTAATGGGGGATCCAAGGGCCACATGCCCCAATGGGCATTCGAGGAAAGTGCTCCCAAAAGCCACATTTTTTTATATATATTATTATTATAAATTGGATTGTTCATCATTAGGTCTCAAATTTGATAATAGATATTTTGTTGGCTTGTCTTGCCCTAGAATTCAACCCTATTTTATGAGGGTTCGGTTATATTACAATTGTACATTGTGATGTATTTTGAGAGTTAAATAACTATTATGTTGTCTCTAGATCTTTGGTTGGTGATACTCTTATGAGAATATTTCTCTACAAGTATATTATAATCTTCATAATTTTTTAAAAATATATTGGGTAGCTTTTAGAGTGTGGGGTTTTTCTCTTGAATTTTTTTTCCCCACATAAATCACTATGTTGTGGTATGCACGATATTTATGTTTACATTTGTTTAATTTTGTAATTTTTGTAAAGATCTATAAATTTTTTCACTATCTTCCTCTCAAGATTAGTGTAGGAAGTTATTTTACTACCTTAGCTTCTTTACATCCTCATCACTTGAGACACCTATTGCATGCATACTTTCCTCTTGATCACACACTTGTCAAGTGAGCTCACAAGTGTTACACATTTGGAGGGGTAGTCAGTCATTGTCTCTCACCTTCTTACCTCATCCACCTTGCCTATATATGCAAGGTTTTACATTTTATTTCAACAATCTTCATATTATATGACAAATATCCTATTGTGTTTATTGTTTCAATTGTGGAAGGTTATAATTTGAGCTCTTTGGTATTTGCATTCACCAAAAAAATAAACATATGAACCTACTATAAATATTTAGAGTTTAATCTTGTGGGTTGATCAAATGAATGGATTGAACCCACATTCATAAGGAATTCCTTTATATTAATCTTGTATACATAAGTTTGAATCTATGTGAGGTAATTCAATCCTAAATGATATTATAGAATCACATGGATCAAAAATAAATAAAATTGATATATACACCATTTTGGAGAAATTCTTAGTCAATTTTAGAATTAAAAAAAATACAAAAAATAAAATTTTGGTTCAAAAAATATGTAGTAACCCTTTGTTTTGCTTATGTTTCCTGATAGTGTGTTTTTACTTTGATAGATCTTGATAATTTGTTTTGATGTATTTGATTGTTAATAGTGGAAAGATGATGGATTTATTTTATAATGTGATGATCTACACTATTTGGATGGTGGTTATTTGTGACATGCTTTATGTTAGCATAGATGTTTATTTGAGATGATATTGTTATATATGTTCATGGTAGTTTAATTGATATTTATTTCGTCAGTATAATGTGACATTGTATTGGTGAGGAGAATAGTATTGCATCACTCGCTTGTGAGTGCACTGTGATTTTCGTGATTTTCTCTTCATGGTGTGTTTGACTTATGATGTATATACATGTACGATGTTTAATTGATTTTAGTTGCAGGTACATGACATCCACTCCACCTGGTTTCACAGGTCTAAGCATGTCCAAGCTCAACGATATTGTTAATTGGGAGATAGTAATGAGGTTTTTCCTAGTCTAGCCACAAACCTAGTCACAGTGTGTTGTCAGTTTATGTCTGGTATGTTTGGTTGTCACGTCTACGTTTTCCTTGTTAATTGTTATTTATTTATGCAAGGTTTATTTTGTGAAATTAATGTTAGATTAATGTTTTTAATGATCTTAGTGTTATTTAATTAATTTTAAATAGTATTGTTTGAAGCCTTGTATTTAATTTAATTAATTAAATCTAATTATTTTGCAAAGTAATTTAATTCTTATGATTAAATTTATTTTTATAAGGTAATTAGATTTATTAGATTAAATTCATTTTAGATATTATTATGTGGAATTGAAGTTTAAAATTGCATATAGAAGATAATATTAAATTTTAGAATTTTAAATTATTAAAATAGTACAAATTCTTTAAAATTATCAAAAGAAAATATCTGTGAGTTTGTTAGAAGATATTTTAGATTAGCCATGTGTGTGAGTAAAATTAAACGCAAAACTCTTGTTAAAAGATTATTCTCAAAGAGAATATTGCCATAACTGTGAAAGGCAAGAAGTCACGGAACGAAAGAAAAAACCGAAGAAGAGGAAATTGGCTAGAAAATTGTTTTTGGGTTTTTTGGTTAAAAATTTGGTAGAGGTTCTTAGGAATTTTCTAGCTTACTATTTTTCATCTTTCTAGAAGAGGAAATTTTGGAAAGGGATTTTGGAAATTGAACTTAGAAGGCAAAGCTTTGCTCCAACCTTCAATTCTTCAAGCTTTAGAAAAACATGTTCCTTTTATTTATTTATTTATTTTGTTGTTTTGAAAAGATTTCCTATACAAAAATTCAATTTAGTAGAAGCTTTGTTAAATTTGTTAAATGAAAATATTTCTTGAAGAAGAAAATTTGATTAAAGCTTCTATAGAAAAATATATTGAAAACATTCCTGTAGAAAACTTGTTGATAACCTCTGTGTGTAAAATTACTGTGAAGATTTTGTGCTTCTATAGAAAAATTTACAGTAAAATCAGAAAACCTCATAGAAAATTATTTTAAAACAATTGAAATCTAGAGGAAAAACAATAGAGGATTTAGATAACCTCTATAGGAATGGATTTAAATCTTCCTATGAAGTGTGTGTAAATAGAGATCCTCTGGTAATTTTTTTGTAAATTGAATTCCTCTGGGTAAACTTGTAAATTTCTATCTGTAAAAAAATTGGAAAACCTCTGTAATATTTTGATAATCTTCTCTTGTAGAAATACATTGTGAAAATTTACCCATTTAGAGCATTTAAGTTGAATAATTTATATATATGTATATATGTTTGATATATACATATACATATACAAATATATACAAACGTATTTTGTTATGAAGCTATTTGTAGAATTTTCTGTTTGGAAATTTTATATTAAAAAAAAAATAGTGAAATGATCATACACGATTGTAAAATCACAAGAATTTTATTTATAAAAAAATAAAAATTAAGTTTTTGTTAGTATGGCTAGGGGGGGGGGGGTGGGGTTCTGCCCCCACAATGCCCCCATAGAGGAGGTGTTGCTATGGAGGTAGGGTCACTACCTTCCACAATAGTGAACCTCCCCTGTGGGAGGGCTGTGTGGGCAGTCCACCCACATCCACAACGTTTGTGGCTGGGCGCAACCTACCTAAATTTGAATTATAATTTATTTTATTTTATTTTATTTTAGTTTATATATAATATTTATAATATATTTTATATATGAGATATATATATATATATATAAATATATATTTTTTAATAAATTGTTTAGAATACTTATAATTGTAAATTTATTACAAATAACTAAATAATATATATTTAAATAAATATTTAAATATAAGTATTTGAATGATTATTTTATTATGATGAATGTGATAAATGCATGGATTAGTAATTTGATTTTATTTACAATGAAATATTTTAATAGAGAAATTGATATTTGTTAGTATGTGTTATTGCAAAATTGGAGTTAAACTAATTGTTTTAATTTCCATATTGTTTGAGAATGAAATTATATTTAAGTTAATTAATTTCAATTATAGTGTTATTGTTTTAATTGGATTTAGGAAATTCGAATATTAGATCATTTAATTGCCTTAATTGTTTTAAAGTTGTGTTCTCTCGTGTTCACATTTATGGGCAATTTGAATTAATTGAGTTAGTAAGTCTTCCAAAGGAACTTATTTTATGTGGAGGTAGTTTGTGTTATGGATTGGCCCTTTGAATTTTCTTGAGTAGCATGCGTGTTTCTTAATCAATTGAATACCCGGTTACTATGAACGAGATGTGTGATTTAGTTTGAACACCCGGGTACTACGAACGGGTTGAGTTGACCTTTGCAGTATGGTCAATATTTGTTACTAGTTTTTGTGAACTTTGTCTACCCATGGTTTGTGGTTTGACCTTAGTGTTTTCCGTAGGAGAGTGGCTCTTTGTGGGGATACTACACACAAAGGGGTGCCAGGGTAACTCACTTAGGGTTTAATCAAGTGATAACATAAAAGAATTAATGGGGAACTCTCACATAAATAAAGATAGTGTATGTTCTCTCATGACTCATGTGCTTGTTTAGGCTTAAGGTGGGATGGGAAGCATAGTTTGTATGGGGGTCTGATAGTCGGTAGAGGCAGCCAGGGTAACCCAAGATGGGGGTCCAGTAGCCTAGGAAGGTTGCACTAGGGTAACTCATAGAAAATTATGTGTGGCACTCTTCCTACGACAACAGTCAATTGTATTATATAGTGATTGTACTTGACTCTTTATTCTGGAAGCAATGTAACCTTCATGTTGTGTTTTGTACTTGTGTTAATTTGTCTTGAGTTTTCCTATGTCTAGTGGTTGTCAGTTTAGTCTAGGGAACCTTTTTACTATCTCCTAGCATGGGGGGTGGACCTACGGGTACCACTTGGTTGGGTGGAACATGCACCTTACATCGTTGGGTCCCCAGTTCTTCTTCATGATGGCATACACTTCCTGATTGGAGAGCTCATGTGTACCGGTGGATTTTTACTTTCTCTTATGTCTCATTATTATTAGTTAGATATCTTGTTTATTTATCACTCCTCTATTGTGTTCGAGGAGAATTCTTGTAACCTGTAATAGTAACACTTGTGTATGATCTACCTCATTTGGAAATGAGTATTGTAATTATTATATTGAATGCAATTTAAGAATGAATCATTATTGTACAGATATCTCATGTGATGCATTTAATGTTATTGAATGTATGATCTTAAATTCATGAGTAATGAATAAATGTGATGGATAGTTTATTTGGTATAAGTGGAATTTGAATGTAATACCTCGTCATGTATCTTAGAGATTGTAGAGATTGTATACACTAGTTTTATTCATATCACATGTTAATAGTACATTTAAAAAAAAAAATTACTACACTTCTGTTGTGTTTGCAACATCCTTTAAGGTTATGTGGAGGGGCATTACAAAAAAGACTAAACACCTCTAAAATATCACCTTGCTTAGTATGTGCATGTACTCTATTTTCTTGGGTTGGAATATGCCTTTATAGTGCACTATGATGATCATAAAAATAGTAAAAAATATCTCTTGTAAAGTATTATAAATTTTAATTTTAGCTATTCACCTCAATATATATACCCTTGATACTCCTTTTTACTTCTTCATCCTTATTAGCCCTAGATTACCCATTCACAAGACCCAAATTTTTTACATACAAGGGCACATATTTTCGATTGTAATAAATGACATGAGGGTCAGTGCAGGATCATGGGGGTTCAAACTAGGCCCTTAAGTGGCAATGAAAATTTAGAAAAATAGAATTAGGAAACTTGACATAAAAATTTGAAAAATATGTAAGAATATAATTTGTAGAAAATTGAATGTGTTTTCTAAGATAATAGTCCTTTTTTAGAAAAAAATTAATCTATTTGGTGAAAATTTGAAATTTCAATGCAGTAGTAGTAAATTTTCAAGAAAAAAACAAAAAGTAGATGTATGTCTAACCAACCTAAGTACAAACAAAAAATAATATATTTTCTGAAACTTTCAATATAAGTAGAGGACACATGCTTGGATGTACCATATTTATTTTTGTAATTCTTTTGCAGGTAAATAATTAGTTATAAATTTTTTATTAAAATATTTTGCAAGTATTAAAACTTGTTTGTTTGACCACCATAATTTGGTCAAAAATTTATGAGATTGAATTTTTATATTTTTATCCTCTAGTATGGGAAGCATAGAATGTGTCACAACTTTTGTACTTAAAAAATGTCAAATTGTTTAAGAATTATAGATGTTTTTCAATTGGCCTATCAATCAAGACTTTAGTCAAAATCCATGTAGAAAAAAAGTAAAATTATCTATTTAATTCTAAATAATGCATATCTTATATTGGTGGAAAGCTGAAAATTTTCTCTATAAACCCTCTTTGTTTCATCAAATTCAGATTAAAAAAAATTGTTTGCCATTTTTTGGACCCCTATGATCCTACACTCACCCATGATCATACTTTTTTGTAGGATTTTTGTTGTGGTGCACATTTATTACCATGGTCATTTCATTAAGGTGAAATTTATGAGAAACATACCTAAGATTCAATATTTTTTTTATATGAGATGATATCCCATTAACTATCATGATACTACATGGTTACTACTATTGATGATTAGTTTTTACACATATTTCACTTATGAGAAGTTTGATTCATATTTACTATGTGCCATTTTCTACCTACAACATGTATTGTACAAGACATGATTTATTGCCTTACCATTTGATGGGACATTCAGAGAATGATGTCCCCCTCCCCTAATTGTATCATTTAGATATAACTAACAAATATTACGATTAATGTTTTTTTTTAGATTTTAGATATTGACAAGAGTTAGACATATACTCATCACTATATTTAAATGAAGATTCATTACATTACACTACATCGCTATATTGTGTTAAGATGTATCACATTGTCATATTACTTGGAGGTTCATTTCATTATGTTCCTATAAAGTGTGAAGATCTATCAAATTGTCACATCATTTGGAGATCAATATTATTACACAACTTCATAATGTACTTATTTAATCCTTACATTGGCATATTTTGTGGAGATTATTTATATTATATTCTTGCATCATGCAAAAAATTATTAGATTCACCAAATCACATGGATATTGACCACAATTTTGTGTTGTACATAGTCTTGCTTATTTTATATTGAAAATTATCATATTTATACATCACATAGTGTTTTATAACATGGCCAAAGCAAATAGATCCAAATCACATTATTTTCTATTTGTTTTCTTTGTTTTTTTCTCATAGACAAATAAAGTAACTTATAATGTGTACTTATTTTTATTAGGTGCTAGAAGCCATTTATTACATTTTTCTTTATTTTGTAGGTATTTATGGAACACTTATACCAAGAGAATTATTGTATCCTATTTTAAAGATAATATCCTAAATAAGTTCTTTAGATTATTAAAGGACAAGGAATCAAAAGAAAGGATCAGACTTCTAATGAGAGAACCATGAGAGCAATTTAGAATAATGTGATCATCGAGTGGTGTGATGGAGATCTGCTAGGGTTTTGTGTTTTCTACGATCACCCTTTTGCATCATACTACGCATCCTGCATAGGAAACCCCTCTTTTCTTGTGTGTACGACTGCATTTATTGCAATTTTTTTTTTTAAATATGCCTTCAACCGGATCTAACCCAATAGTTCTTGCTGGTGTTAGTGGTTCGGCGATGATAATCAATGACTCCTCCTCTGAACAAGCATCCCCAAAAATTTGTTCTGAAAGTCTTTCATGAGGTAAGTACTCTGATTCACCAGCTGATGTGGTTTTTCCTTTACCAGATTTTGATACTGCTTGTCAATGGCTTGAGCAATACACCCTTGTTGGGTATTTTTTCAGGAGAACTCCCCCTGAAAGTATGCTTAAAGATTGGGTTAACAAGGCTTGGGTCCCTCATGGGGTCCGCCTTGATATGGTCCAAAATTTAACTACGGGTTTCTTTTTTTTCCGCTTTGCGAAGGTCAATCATGTGCAAGCTATCTTAGGCCATGGGCCCTGGTATGTCCGGTCTTCTCTGTTAGTTTTTCAAGCATGGACCCATGACTTTGTTGTCTCAGATGACACCAAGTTGTAGGTCCTGATCTGGATTGAATTCCTTGGTCTACCCTTGCCTTGTGTGTCATTTTTGAATAGTATAGCTTCCTACTGGGGAGGGTTATTTGCACTGAGCCAGATAGGTTTTTTCAGGCCCGACCCCAGAAGAGGGTTTGTGTTGAAGTGGACCTTTCCAAATATTTAAAAGACTCCACTGATATCCAAATTGGAGCTCTTCGCCACACACAGAAGGTCACATATTTTAACTTGCCCAAAACATGCTATAGGTTTCAGTCAGTGGACCACAAGATCAAGGACTGCCCTTTAGCAATGCCTCGTACACCTTCTCCACCATGAGATGCTGAAAAGCCTTGTTCAATAGGTACATTTGTTGCCAAACCTTATGCAAAATGGACTACGGTTACGAACCAAAAGAATAAGTCCACTGGTTTTGGGTTAGGTCCTGTGACCTCTGAGCCAATGAAAGATGTTTCAAACCTTTTTGTGAAGGGGAAAGAAGCTCTGGTTGGAGATGATTATGTTTCACAGTAGCCTAGACCAAAGGCTATGCCTAGGCCGGCTGATATCATGTTAACACAACCGAATGTGTCTTCTCCTGTGATAGGAGCTCACAGATGTTCTTGCAGCCCTTCCCCTCCTAGGGAAGAGAGGGAATATTGGTGCAGGAGCACTTAGGAAACTCCAGGCAATTGAGCAGTCTAGATTGAATTTTGTTTGGTTATGTTATTTTGAAGGTCATGTTGACCATCTAGTTAGCATTTGAGGTTTATGAATAAGTCTTGATCTGTTGTGATTAGTAGGATAAGAAGTGAAGAGGATGGATGAGTTTAGGAACAAAACTTGCTTAGGTTGCTAACATTTGGCAAAAGTTGAAAAAAATAGTGTGTTTTACAACTTTGCCATTTGATGTCTTACATGACTGATCTAAGGAGTCTAACTATTTTTAAAATCTATTTAAGACATGCCTCAACCTAAATGTAAGGTTGGAAGTATCGGCATTGTGGTGTGACTTTGTGAAATTGAGGAAAAGACAGTTTTTGTGGGTCATTTTTCTGATTTTTGCTTCAAGAAGAGCTCTAATGGATTAAAATTATTACTGTTTTGTATGAAGAATGTGGTTTTGTTAGTATTCTAGTCTTGTGTGCCTTTATTTAGTTCTTTTTCTCATTTCTAATCACTGTTTGTAAATAGTTTTGTGTGCACCCTAATGCTGGTCTGAACAAGACATGGTTGAAAAGAATGGAGTGCTAGACCACTTTCCCACTATAAAAATTGTACAACCCATTGGGAATAGTTCATAGACTCCATGTTTGTACATATGGTAGGTTATAGGGTTTGGGAAAGGTTAGGAGCTATTAGAAAGATCTTGCCCTAGGTGAGCCAGAATGGTGCCCGGCTATAAAGGCAAGAGGTGCAGAGCACAGAAAAGTTACAGGGGTCAAGTTCTTAGAAAAATTCCTTTTGGAGGTGGTAGGTAAGTGTCTTACCTAGTTATGGTATGAAGGAGAAGGCTGCATTAGTTAATTTGATGTGAGAACAAGTAGATAGTTTGAAAGCAGCCAGACTGTGGCTTAAAAACCCTAGGAAATGGTTGTTTTCAGGTTCAAGCATTGTATGGTCAGTTGAGGCTTAGGTCCTCAAAAATCCTTGAAAGGTAATCATTTGAACCAAGAATCTTAAATAAAGAGTGAGTGTCCTTTGGGAAGTCTTTGAACAAAGACCAGTTTTCTCGGGTTAGGAGACCTAATTGGGGCTCAAGGGCTAGTAGCCTTTTTAACCCTAGAAGAGGGTTTGGTGAGAGCGATGGAGAATTGGAGATTGGTGGATGATCAAGAACCCTAGGGGAATGGTTTTGAAACCATGGGAAACATCACACACCCTTGCATCGAATTAGTGAAGGTTGGAGATTTAGTTAGCCTTTAGGAAGATTAAGGGCTAAGGAGAGAATGGCAGAGAGAGCACCAAGATTGGCTTGGTTAGGGAAATGGAGATGATAGTAGGGTTGGCCAAGAGAACCAGGGGTTCCTAACAAGCATTAGGGCCTATAGGTTAAGGTGGTGGAGAGTGACACCAAAGGGGTTCACCAAGGTGAGACCCAGAGCATGGAACAATGAGTGTTCCATCCAACCCTACCCTATCAGATTGGTATCAAAGAAAGTAAAAGATTTGGGATAGAATAATATATGTCAGAAGTTGAGTCTAGTGATTCTACCATCATGGTGACAAATGCAGAGTTGGCCAAGATGGTTGAAGGACAAGAGGAAGACAATAGGCTATTGAGGGAAAGAATAGACCAACTGGAGCAAGCATTGAATGAAGCACAGTTTGAAGGAAGGGTACCAAAGAAAGAAGAGGTTGCAGAGGAAGAAAAGATCCTTGAACTTGACCCTGTTTTGAAAGAAGAGCCTTTCTTGAAGGCATTGAAGGCTTTGAGTGGAAAAGCACTTGAAGGCATACCAATGTTTAGTGGAAAAATGGAAGCTGATCTAGTCATGGATTGGATAGAGGGAATGGAAAACCATTTTGAATGTGATGGAGTCACTAAAGAACAGAAGGTAAAGGTGGCCAAATCAAGATTAAGAGGTTCTGCCTTGAAATGGTGGAAATTCATTTAGACAGAGAGGGAAAAGGAAGGAAAACAACCTATTTCAAGTTGGAAAGGAATGGTTGCCAAAGTGAGGGAAGCATACATGCCAGATGATTATGATATTTAGTTACACAAGAAGAGACAAAGCCTAAGGTAGAAAGACCAAGATGTGAATACCTACACAGAGGAGTTCCAAAAACTTTGTATGAGGTCTAATGTTTCAGAAGATGAAAGTCTCAAGGTGGCTAGGTATCTTAATGGCTTGAAATGGAACATTCAAGATGAGATGGTTGTTTTAAGTCCTAAGATAGTACATCAATGTTACCAATTAGCTATCAAGATTGAGGAAAGAAACAAGAGGAAGCAAGACCAAGCTTCTAAGGGCAGAGGCAAAGGCAGAGATCAAAGAGATCAAAGAGGATAGCGAGGTGGCTACCAAGGTAGAGACAATGACCAAAGAAACCAAGGAGAGTTTAAATCCACAAATCATGGCAATGAAACACCTTCTAGAGGAGGGTATAACAGAGGTAGAGGACCTCAAGGAGGTTCAAATAGAGGAAGAGGAGTAGGCAGGAGAAATTCTTACTTTGCTAATATGAAGTGTTACCATTGTGGACAAGTAGGACATCCAGCTTATAGGTGCACAGAGAAAGCATCTTCATCCAATACTGAGAAGAGAGTGGCATATGCACAAGAGGACACCATGAGTGTCAAGTCACCTGAGGTTAGTCATATTGAATCAGAAGTGGGGGAGAATTTGATGTTTAGTAGATTTTTGATCAGACAACCGGTCAAGGAAGAGCCAAAACAGAGAAGAGCCTTATTTAGAGTGAGATGCAAGATACTTGGGAAAGTATGCAAGGTCATTGTGGATTCAGGTTCAACTGATAACATCATCTCTGAGGAGGTAGTAAGGAAGTTGAAATTAGAGAAAGCACCCCACACCAATCCCTACAAGGTGGCATGGTTTAACAAAGGACAGAGTGTTCATGTCAATGAGTAGACAATGGTGGAGTTCTCCATTGAGGGAAAGAATAGACCAACTGGAGCAAGCATTGAATGAAGCACAGTTTGAAGGAAGGGTACCAAAGAAAGAAGAGGTTGTAGAGGAAGAAAAGATCCCTGAACTTGACCCTGTTTTGAAAGAAGAGCCTTTCTTGAAGGCATTGAAGGCTTTGAGTGGAAAAGCACTTGAAGGCATACCAATGTTTAGTGGAAAAATGGAAGCTGATCTAGTCATGGATTGGATAGAGGGAATGGAAAACCATTTTGAATGTGATGGAGTCACTAAAGCATAGAAGGTAAAGGTGGCCAAATCAAGATTAAGAGGTTCTGCCTTGACATGGTGGAAATTCATTTAGACAGAGAGGGAAAAGGAAGGAAAACAACCTATTTCAAGTTGGAAAGGAATGGTTGCCAAAGTGAGGGAAGCATACATGCCAGATGATTATGATATTTAGTTACACAAGAAGAGACAAAGCCTAAGGCAGAAAGACCAAGATGTGAATACCTACACAGAGGAGTTCCAAAAACTTTGTATGAGGTCTAATGTTTCAGAAGATGAAAGTCTCAAGGTGGCTAGGTATCTTAATGGCTTGAAATGGAACATTCAAGATGAGATGGTTGTTTTAAGTCCTAAGATAGTACATCAATGTTACCAATTAGCTATCAAGATTGAGGAAAGAAACAAGAGGAAGCAAGACCAAGCTTCTAAGGGTAGAGGCAAAGGCAGAGATCAAAGAGATCAAAGAGGATAGCGAGGTGGCTACCAAGGTAGAGACAATGACCAAAGAAACCAAGGAGAGTTTAAATCCACAAATCATGGCAATGAAACACCTTCTAGAGGAGGGTATAATAGAGGTAGAGGACCTCAAGGAGGTTCAAATAGAGGAAGAGGAGTAGGCAGGAGAAATTCTTACTTTGCTAATATGAAGTGTTACCATTGTGGACAAGTAGGACATCCAGCTTATAGGTGCACAGAGAAAGCATCTTCATCCAATACTGAGAAGAGAGTGGCATATGCACAAGAGGACACCATGAGTGTCAAGTCACCTGAGGTTAGTCATATTGAATCAGAAGTGGGGGAGAATTTGATGTTTAGTAGATTTTTGATCAGACAACCGGTCAAGGAAGAGCCAAAATAGAGAAGAGCCTTATTTAGAGTGAGATGCAAGATACTTGGGAAAGTATGCAAGGTCATTGTGGATTCAGGTTCAACTGATAACATCATCTCTGAGGAGGCAGTAAGGAAGTTGAAATTAGAGAAAGCACCCCACACCAATCCCTACAAGGTGGCATGGTTTAACAAAGGACAGAGTGTTCATGTCAATGAGTAGACAATGGTGGAGTTCTCCATTGGAGGATACAAAGACAAGTTGGTTTGTGATGTTTTACCCATGGATGCATTCCATCTTCTATTGGGTAGACCATGGTAGTATGACAGAAGTGTCATGTATGATGGAAAAGAGAACACCATTTCTTTCAAGAAGGATGGGAAGACATTTAAGTTGTAGTCACTGTCAGAAGAGGAAGAAGGATAGTCAAAGACCCCTAGTGTCTTTTTGAACAGTGGCAAAGAGTTTATTAACAACCTACATCAAGGAGGGGAAGGATATGTGGTTATGTTGCAACCTAAAGAAGAGAACAAGGATGAGAAAACAGTCATACCCGAAGCAGTCCAGAAGTTGCTTGAGAGGTATAAGGACATAGTGAGTGATGGAACACCAACAACCTTACCTCCACAAAGAGCCATTAGTCATCATATTGACTTCATACCAGGGGCTTCATTGCCAAACAAAGTAGCATACAAGCTTACACCAGATCAAAATCTAGAGGTAGCTAGACAAGTGCAAGATCTATTGGATCAAGGCTTGATTAGGAAGAGCATTAGCCTATGTGTAGTACCAGTGGTATTAGCAACAAAGAAAGTTGGTAAGTGGATACTTTTCACTGAATCTAGAGCTATAAACAAAATTACAATCAAATATAGATTCCCTATCCCTAGGATTGAAGATTTAATGGATTGTCTTGGAGGAGCTCAGTACTTTACCAAGTTGGATCTCAAGAGTGGATACCATCAGATCAGAATCAAGGATGGAGATGAGTGGAAGACAACTTTTAAGACAAATGATGGGTTGTATGAGTGGAGAGTTATGCCATTTGGCCTCTCTAATGCCCCTAGCACATTCATGAGACTCATGAATGAAGTGCTTAAAGACTTTACAGGGATATTTGTGGTAGTGTATCTTGATGATATACTCATCTTTAGTAAGACAGCAGAAGAACACCTAAAGCATGTGGAGATGGTCCTTAGAAGATTGCAAGAAGAGAAGTTAGCCATCAATCTAGAAAAATGTGAGTTCTTCAAACCTGAGCTTGTGTATTTGGGGTTTGTAGTATCCCAAGGATCATTGAAGATGGATCCAAGCAAGGTGGAAGCCATCCTAAACTGGCCTACACCAACCACAGGGACTGAGGTAAGAAGTTTCCATGGTTTGGCTCAATTTTATAGAAAATTCATAAGGAACTTTAGTGGTATCTGTGCACCAATCCTAGATACAATCAAAGGTGGTCTGAAAACCAAGTTTAAGTGGACACAAGAAGCTAAGAAATGGTTTGAGAAACTGAAACAAGAAGTGGAAATTCAACCTATTCTCTTGTTACCTAGGTTTGACAAGTTGTTCACTGTGGAATGTGATGCTAGTGAAGTTGCAGTAGGAGGAGTACTCAGCCAAGAAGGCAGGCCTATAGCATTTTTTAGTGAAAAGCTCAATGAAGCTAAGACAAAGTACTCTACCTATGACCTAGAATTGTATTCTTTAGTTCAGTCACTTAGGAAGTGGAGGCATTATATCCTACCCAAGGAGTTTGTAGTCGTTACTGACAATCAGGCACTTAGCTATATCAACACTCAAGAGAAGCTGAGTAATAAACATTTGAAATGGATGGAATACATCCAAGCTTTTACTTTCACCATCAAGCACAAGAAGGGATAGTTGAACAAGGTGGCAGATGCACTAAGTAGGAGATTTTTGATAGTGCAAGAGATACAGATCAAGAGCATTGGCATAGAAAGTTTCAAGGATCTCTATGGGGAAGATGAAGACTTTTCAGAGGTTTACAAGGTATGTTTAGACTTTGAGAATCATATTCATAGCCAATACTCTGAGTATACTTTGTAAAGTGGTTTGTTGCTCAAAGGAAATTAGTTGTGTGTTCCAAGAGGGTCAATGAGAGAAAACCTCATTCAAGAGAAGCATAATGGTAGTCTAAGTGGTCATTTTGGTATCAACAAGACAATGGAACTAGTGCAAAGGTTTTACTATTGGCCCAAGTTTCCAAGGGATGTAAGGAGGTATGTGGAACAGTGTGTAGTTTGTATGAAAGCCAAAGGGGGAGCTAGTAATGCAGGTTTGTATCAACCTCTACCCATTCCAAACAGACCATGGGAGTGTGTTAGCATGGATTTTGTTGTAGGACTTCCCAAGACTAAGACAGGGTTTGACAGTGTCTATGTGGTGGTAGACAGATTTAGCAAGATGAGTCACTTTATCCCTTGCAAGACCACACATGATGCTAGCTACATTGCTCACCTTTTCTTCAAGGAAGCTGTAAGGATCCATGGATTGCCTTTAAGCATTGTATTAGACAGAGATGTGAAGTTCATGAGTCACTTTTGGAAAACTCTATGGAGCAGATTAGGTACCAATTTATCTTTTGGATCAACTTACCATCCTTAGACCAATGGAAAAAATAAGGTAGTTAATAGAGTGTTAGGTAACCTTCTCATATTCCTAACCAAGGAGTATGGATAGACATGGGACATGGTTATCTCACAAGTTGAGTATGCATACAATGACAGTGTGAACAAGACTACAGGGAAGAGTCCTTTTGAAATAGTGTATGGGATGCACCCAAGAGGTGTGTGTGAGCTCATAGATCTTGGAGCTTTCGAGCATAGGAGTGGACATGTAGAGGACTTCACTCAAACCATGAAGGAGATTCAAGAGTAGGTAAAGAAGACAGTCACCGAGGCTACAAAAAAGTTGGAGAAGGCAGATTTATCAAGGAAAGATGTGCAATTTGTAGTAAGAGACTATGTCATGGTCCACCTCAAAAAATCAAGGTTATAGAGGGGTACATCAACCAAGTTGTAGATGAAGAGAGTGGGTCCATGCAAGGTATTGGCCAAGTTTGGGAAGAATGCATACAAGGTGGAGTTACCTGCAGATCTAGGGATCTCTCCAGTGTTCAATGTAGTTGATTTGATCAATTACAAGGGATTAGTCAAGGATTTGGATCAAAAAAATAGGGAAATCTTGAAGGATGTAAGCAACATAACCCTACCTACTCCAGACAAGCAACAAGCATAACGAATCCTGGAGTCAAGAGTGCAAAAGTCTACAAGGCATAAGGTGTATATGGAGCATCTTATCAAATGGAAGAACAAACATGAATTTGAGGCTGCTTGGGTAGATGAAGCTGAGTTCAAGAAGTAGGGAATTGATGAATCTCTGATCTCTCTTCATATTCCTTAGTGTCTATGTAGGGAGGGGGAGAATGGTGCAGGAGCACCTAGTAAACTCCAGGCAATTGAGCAGTCTAGATTGAATTTTGTTTGGTTATGTTATTTTGAAGGTCATGTTGACCATCTAGTTAGCATTTGAGGTTTATGAATAAGTCTTGATTTTTTGTGATTAGTAGGATAAGAAGTGAAAAGGATGGATGAGTTTAGGAACAAAACTTGCTTAGGTTGCTAACATTTGGCAAAAGTTGAAAAACACAGTGCGTTTCAAAACTTTGCCATTTGATGTCTTACATGACCGACCTAAGGAGTCTAACTATTCTAAAAATCTATTTAAGACATGCCTTGACCTGAATGTAAGGTTGG
Organism: Sequoia sempervirens; assembly: GCA_007258455.2. NCBI lineage: Eukaryota > Viridiplantae > Streptophyta > Pinopsida > Cupressales > Cupressaceae > Sequoia > Sequoia sempervirens. Next base: position 106,564,668 of record VDFB02058242.1, read on the forward strand.
AAGTATCGGCATTGTGGTGTGACTTTGTGAAATAAAGGAAAAGACAGTTTTTGTGGGTCATTTTTCTAATTTTTGCTTCTAGAAGAGCTCTAATGGATTGACATTATTACTATTTTGTATGGATAATGTGGTGTTGTTAGTCTTCTAGAAATTTGTGCCTTTATTTATTTCTTTTTCTCATTTCTAATCACTGTTTGTAAATAGTTTTGTGTGCACCTTGATGCTAGTCTAAACCAGACAAGTTGAAAAGAATGGAGTGCTAGACCACTTTTCCACCGTACAAATTGTACGGCCCATTCGGAATAGTGCCTAGACTCCATGTTTGTACATATGGTAGGTTATAGGGTTTGGGAAAGGTCAGGAGATGTTAGAAAGATCTTGCCCTAGGCAAGCCAGAATGGTGCCCGACTAGGAATGCAAGAGGTGCAGAGCACATAAAAGCTACAGGGGTCAAGTTCTTGGGAAAATTCCTTTTGGAGGTGGTAGGTAAGTGTCTTACCTAGTTTTGGTATGAAGGAGAAGGCTCCATTAGTTCATTTGATGTGAGAACAAGTAGACAGTTTGAAAGCAGCCAGACTGTGGCTTAAAAACCCTAAGAAATGACCATTTTTGGGTTCAAGCATTGTACGGTCAGTTGAGGCTTAGGTCCTCAAAATTCCTTGAAAGGTAAACATTTGAACCAAGAATCTTAAAGAAAGAGTGTGTGTCCTTTGGGAAGTCTTTGAACAAAGACTAGTTTTCTCGGGTTAGGAGACCTAATTGGGGCTCAAGGGCTAGTGGCCTTTTTAACCCTAGAAGAGGGTTTGGTGAGAGCGATGGAGAATTGGGGATTGGTAGATGATCAAGAACCCTAGGGGAATGGTCTTGAAGCCATGGGATACATCACACACCCCTGCATCAAATTAGTGAAGGTCGAAGATTTAGCTAGCCTTTAGGAAGATTAAGGGCTAAGGAGAGAATGGTAGAGAGAGCACCAAGATTGGCTTGGTTAGGGAAATGGAGATGATAGTAGGGTTGGCCAGGAGAACCAGGGGTGCCTAACAAGCATTAGGGCCTATAGGTTAAGGTGGTGGAGAGTGACACCAAAGGGGTTTTCCAAGGTGAGAGTCAGAGCATAGAATAGTGAGTGTTCCATCCAACCCTACCCTATGAAATATGTTCATGAAAAATGAAGGATGTCCTCTCCATCCATCTAGATTGGATCAGTTTCGGTAGAATTTTTACATAATCGTTTCTCTTCTCTAAATGAAGAGGAATTAGGTTTCAAGAACATGGAGGAGTTTCACTCGTGAAGTTCCTTTCATGAATGTTTGAGGTCTGACAAACTTCTCCAAAAAGTATTGTCAGGGATACCTTGTGCAAGTACTCTGGTGTTGAAGTGTTTTGTCTCCAAGAAGTTAAAATTTCTGGTTTTTTGCTTGTTGTGGCTAGTCGTTCTATTTGGCCAGCCAATAATTTTTTTTGTACTACCCATGATGTTGGGCGTGGTGGAGCTGTCACCCTTTTGGCCCCACGGTGGCACTCTTCTGTGGTCGACCACGGGTCTGATCCCACTCATCGGCTCATCTGGATCCTTCTCAACATTGATAATCATTCCTTTGGGATTATTAATGTCTATGCTTCTAATGATGCTATGGAATGCTCTTTACTCTGGCATTGGATTGCTAATTCTTTACTAGTTGCTACTTGGTTACTCTGTGGAGACTTCAATATCGTAGAAATGGCATCTGACAAAGATGGCACTTTGCCATTCAGATGGACAATAGGGGAAAGGGATGCATGGTTTTACATGCTCAATAAATTGGGGCTTTTTGATCCCAATATTGGTCACCGCCATTCTCATTCTCTTTGGCACACTTGGTGCAATTACAGAGCTGATTCTGACAGAATATTTAAACACCTTGATTGTGCCATGATCTCGACGCAAATTTTTTTCTCATTTGATAGCTCCTCTCTCTCGGTTAAGCCGTTAGTGGATGTGACTTTGTTAGACCACTTCCCCATTTATTTTTGCATTGAATGGGAGACTCGACAACCTAGTACGTGTAAAACTCAATTTTTTTTAAACACATCTTTACTCTGCCACAAGCCTACCCTGGCCCACATTTGTAGAGTTTGGAATTTGGAGTGCAGACCAGCTCATCATACATGCTGTATTTCTTGCTAGAATGAGGCTATCATTGGTACGGCTAGATTTTTGAGCATTTATGGGCACTAGCTAGCCATTTTTCACCGAATGTCTTATGAGGCTACCATCGCTGACCTCCGTGTTGCCTGAGAGGCTTTGGTGGCTAGTCCCTTTTCTCCATCATTACAAGTCAAGGGGGCAGAGCTAAGGCACAAGAAACAAATTGCTGACAGCTATGCTGCTAGAGGAGTGCAAATCAAAGCCTGGTTACATTGGCTAAAAGTTGGTGATCGTGCCTCCAAAGAGTTTTTTTGGCTCTACGTTCTAGGCACTCATCCTCGGGCATTAAAAAAAAAAAGATGACATTCAGGTACTCTCTGAGCTACTTGACATTCTCCAAGACTTTTTGCATCATTATGAGCAAGTCTTCACTGCACAAGAAGTCACACATGTGCGACAACAAGCCCTTCAGGATTGTCTTGCTGTTGTGCCAAATAAGCTTTCTTCAACTCATAAATTTTTTTGTGATCAACTATTATCAGTTGATGATCTCAAAGAGGCTATCTACTCCATGGCTAATGACAAAGCCCCGAGAATTGATAGATTCCCTTGTGAATTTTACAAAGCCATGTGGGACTATATTGGGCATGATCTGCATCAAGTTTACTTAGAAGCTTTTCATTCTAATTCCCTAGGTAACTTAATTAATAAAGGTAACATAAAATTCATACCTAAATCGGGTGACCCAGAAGACATTTTCAATTGGAGACCTATCATGCTTCTTAATGTCTCCTCCAAGATTATTGCCATAGCTTTGGCTCTTAAAATCCACCATCTTCTGCCTCAGATCATGCGCCCCAAACAAACTGGGTTTATCAAATCCAGATTTATTTTGGATAATATTATCGTTGTTTGGGAAGGCATGGAATGGGCCAGATGCTCAAACTAGAAAGTCATGTTCATTAAGATTAACTTTTCCAAGGCATATGATCACATTGAATGGCCATTTATTCTTGTCATGCTGCAAGCCTTGGGTTTTGGGCCCAATTTCATTCAATTTGTTTGAATGCTCTTTGCAGATGCCTCATCTTGTATCACCATCAATGGTCATCAATCCTCTACCTTTGGACTCTTTCATTCCATTCGGAAAGGGTACCCAATGGCCCCCTCTTTATATGTGCTTGTAGTTGAGGGTTTTGGTTACCTTTTGGCCAATGCAGTTTCCCAGCGGTGGGTCAAGGGCATTTCTCTACCCAACTCTCAGGCTCAGCCTGTTAATGGTCATTTTGCTGATGAATCATTCCTCACCCTTTTAGAGGATGAGGACTCCATTGCGGTGACTCTTGAGTGTCTTACTACCTTCTGTCTTGCTTTTGGCTCTGCCATCTAGTGGCATAAAACTTTGTGTTATCGACAGTCTATCGTTCCCTCTTTGCTGTGGCTGCAATAGTTTGGTTGGAGGTGGATTGGGCTTGGCGAAGTTTTTCAATTTTTGGGCATTCACTTTGCTTTTCAGGTGTCTCCGGCTGAGCTTTAGCAAGCCGTGCTCTCCAGAGTTGAACAAAATCTTGCTTATTAGGTTACCAATCCCCTCTCTTTAGTAAGGAAATTTCAAGTGTGTTCCAAAATCCTAGTAGCGACCCATGTTTATTATTCTTCTTGTTGGCCCCCCTCCAAAGTTACCTATGGAAAGCTTGAGAAACTACTTCGTGAATTTCTCTGGGCCTCCTCTGAATCTCATACAGGGTTTCATCATGTGGTGTGGGAATTCTGCTACCTTCCCATAGACTTGGAAGGTCTCGGGTTGTTATCTACTCAACAAAAAGGGACTACTCTGTGTGTTAAATAGATTATTCGTGCCCTTACTGGGGACGAAGCCTAGAAAATTATTCTCAGGCATAACATTCAATTCGGCTTCCCTATTCATAGACCTTCCTGGAAGGGGATTGGCTTTCAAACCCTTCTGGTCATGGATGAACTAGTCCAAATTGTTGGGACTTTTGTGGCGAAAATCATCTGGCGGGCTTGGGAAGCTATCAAACCTTGGCTCTGTTGGGTTGGATTTGGTTTTCGAGATGGGCTCTCTCAACCAGCATAATATTTGGTGGTCACCTCTTTTTGCTAGCAATGGTCAGCCATTGGCTAAGTTGCCCGAGCTTAAGGCACTCATATTTCACAAAAAAGGGTATCCAAACCCTACAACAGATCTTTTCCAGACCCACCATGCGTATTATGTCGTGGGAAGTTTTTTGTACCTAGTACATGCTTCTTAACTAGGACCGTACTACTTATGATGGTCTGGTGAATGTCATTCCTACTGAAATGCTTCATAAGGTTGGAATTCATTGGACCAAACCTTGGTGGAAAGACTAAAAGTGGTATCCAGACACCCCTTTCAGGAACTACAAGCCTCAGCTTGGTTATGGGTGGCTCTCACCACATTTTCCTATGATTCAGAGTTTGAACCAGAGGTGGCTTCTTCAATCCCCCGCTCATTTTTGGCATAAAATATTTGTTGCCACTTGGTCTATAAGTGTTGAGCTGAAGCTTGCCCACTTTTCCTGGTGTATTCTTTTCCAAGGCTTTCTCGTGGGCTCTTGGTTGGTCCACTTGGGGGTCTGGGACCCTCGTTACCCTTTTTGTGGGCAAGTTAGGAATTTTAAGCATCTTTTCTGGTTTTCTCCTAGAGCTCAGCAGCTTTGGACTTGGATTCATGACTTTTTTTGACTCTTTCAGCCAAAACCTTTCTCCTAGCATATGGTGTTTCTAGGAGATTCATCCAGATTTCCTGCAAAATTCACCCAGCTTTGACACACTTTTAGGGTGGAAATTCTCTTCAATATTTGGAAAGACATAAATGCTTTGATTTTTTCAAATACTCAAATGGATATTCATGTTTCTTTATATGCTAAAGCTATGATTTACTCTAATGTGCTTTTACAAGTTCAAGTGCAAGCTAACAAAGTTGCACTTGAGGTTGCTCACCTCCAGGTTCTCCTGGACCACTGGGGTAATGCCCCTTGTACTATTGCTTAGGTCCCCACTTTGCCCACCTCTTCCCATGGCCGGTTTCCCTCTAGGGGCTAGCAGTGGAGTGGCTCTATGTGTCCCCGTTCACAACCCCCGCCTCGGCGGGATTCTCGCACTCCTCGGCGAAACCGTTCTCCTCCACTGCGGGTTAGCTAGGGGTGGCCTTCTGGCAGTGCTTCGGGGAGTAGCGGTGGTGGTTTGGGGTGGCCCTCTGATGATCCTCCTGCTTCTGGCTCTGGTTGGCCAGTCACTGGTAAAAATTTCCCGTGTTTGGTGCTTGCAATCTCTCCCCGGTGCGAGGAAGAAGATAAAGAGAAAATAGATGTTGATGATGGTTGGGGTCCTTCTCCTGACGTCACTCTAGACCCCGCTGATGTATGGGAGAAAAATTTGGATGACAAAGACCCTCCTGGCTCTGTTGGCACTGCTCTGGCTACTTAATGACCTTTTTATCTTTGTAATTTTGGACTTCTGGGCTTAGCCCACGTGATTTGTTGATTTTTTTGGTGTTTCCCATTTGACTCTTGGGGTGTGCCTTTCTACCACCCACCCTTTTTTGTGAATATGTATCTTTATATTTGAATTAATATAGATATTTTCCTATTCATCAAAAAAGATAATATCCTATTATAGAGTGTTTATATATATATATATACATATTTCATGTTGGTTGAGTGTCCATATACTTTGAAAAGAATTCTCATCTTAGATTCACATGAAGATTAATGTGGGAGTAAAATGCAATGTTGAAAATAGTATATTTATTGTATTTTTAATTTAAATTTTGTACCCATATTGGTTGATTATCTTAATGCTATAACATATTGATAAGTAGATGAAACATAGAAAAATAGAGGCTATGATATCTAACCCCATTTTTCTAGTTAGGGTTTCATTCAAAAGATGAGATCCAAGAATCTTAAAGTAATTACCAACCCAAGAGGTGAATTAAGTCAAGATTTATGGATCTTACAATCTATCCTTTATGAAAGGATGGGGTCGTGAGCTAAATCACAATTCAGGGGGAAGAAATTGAACTAACAAGCAAACCCTAATTCTAGGTCTAACACATGTAATGCATAAATCTAACACAAAATAGAAAGAAACTGTAAATTTTCTAGAAAAATAAGGAGTAGATAATATTGTGCACTTGGTCAAATCATGCTTTTCTGAAGTGCTAATAGGGACTCATTCACCACCAAAGGTGAATGGGTCTTGGTAAGCATATCCAGGGAGCTCTGAATCTAAATGAGAAGCTTGTAAAGTGTAAAATCTACTACCCTTCAAGCCCTAACAGGTACTCATTCGCCACTAAAGGCGAATGGGTCCTACTAGGTCCTTCTAGAAATTTATGAATGGGTATGTTCAGGATCATCATGGAAAAAATAGGCCCTTAAGTGGAAAAAAATTTAGAAAAATCAGAGTTAGGAAACTTGACATAAAAATTTGAATAAGTTATCTATAGTATTTCAAAAATATGTAAGAATGGAATATGCAGCAACTTGAATGTAAATTATAAACTACTAGGTTTATTTTAAAAAGAAAAATATATATTTGGTGAAAATTTGAAATTTCAATGTAGTAGTACTTTAATTTTAGGGAAAAAATAAGAAGTAGGTTGGAATCTACCACCTAACCACAATAAAATGATAGTATTTTTTATAATATTTTAGATATAAGTAGATGACTCATGTGTCGGGATGTGATGCATATTTTTTTAAATTTTTTTCTTAGTAAATAATTAATTATAAATTTTTTATTACAAATTTTAAAAAATGTAAAAACTTGTATGTTTGACCACCTTAACTTTGTCAAAACTTCATGAAATTCAATTTTCTTTTCTTTAATCCTATAGTATGCAAAGTATAGAATGTGACTCATGTTTCAGATTCAAAAAATGTGATACCGTTTGAAAGCTATATATGTTTTTCAATCAGCCTATCAATTAGGGCTTTAGTTGTAATTCAAATAGAAAATGAATAATAATTATTTACTAAATTCAAAGTAAATCATAATTTATATTGGTGGAAAGCTAAGAATCTCCTTTAAAAACCCTTTTCATTTCCTCAATTTTGGGTAAAAAAAGAGTTGTCAGCCACATACCCTACAAATATCCATCATATTGCCACTTTTTGGCCCATCATGATCCTACACATACCTGAATATAATCTTCAACTTCCAGGTTTGCACTCCTTCTTTGCACTGTGAAATTCCTACTTTTAGATCCAGATCTGCTAATAATTAGATTTTTTTTTTAAAAACTTATTGTTAGATAGGGGTTTGCCTCAATCAAACCCATTGTTGGTAATTAAAACTTTGATGATGAATGAAAATCTGAAACATGTAATTGTGTGTGCAATCCTAACCTTAAGTGTTTCTAAGATTAAGATCCATAAGAATGTGAATGCAATTCTATCAAATTGTGTTAGAATAGAACCCTAAAATAAAACATGAACAATGCAAATGACTCACTAAAGAATATCTCAAATCCCCTTAATAAGCCACAAATCTAAATATACCTCTCTTTAAGCTTCAAGTAGGATGATCATAGAAGATGGAATCACTTAGGAAACAATTCCTTAGGCTTGGTTGTATGTCTTTTGCATCTCTGAACACCTAGAATTCCTCATGATTCTCCATAGGCATCTATCATCAACCTTCACTAATGCTTGATCTTTGACACAAAATGAGCTTGAATACTTGCAATGTTGCTCCAAACTTCACTCTTTCTTATTTCTTGAAAATGAATGCTTGATCTCATGAAAAAATCCTTTGCTTCTTAGCTTGCTTGAAATCCTCTAAGTGAAATTATGTAAAATAACCTTATATTTATACATAATTTGAGAATTAACCCTAAAATTTAAATAACTCAAGCTGACACTAGATCTAGGATTGAAAATCATAATGATCCCGCCACAATTAAATTCAAAAAGGGGTGTTGTATGTGAGAAGAACCCATTCGCTACTAAAGGTGAATGGGTCCTAGCACAACTTTCTAGGACCATGCTTTGGGGGGTTGAAAGAACATCAAAAACCCACCTCAAAAAGGAGTAGAAGGGGGTGTCCTATGTGGAGAGGACCCATTCGCCACTAAAGGTGAATGGGTCCTGGGTGATCCCACAATACCGGTTTACAATTTTCAAGAGATCCTGATTTTTGCTGAAATCACCTAGTTTTAGAAAATATAATGATTTAAGCCTTGAAAAGTTCCATTTAAAGGATTCCAATTGAAGAGGGTTTGATCAAACCACCTTAGATCAAACCCCCTTGGATATAACCCTGCTAGTTTTTAACCATACCTATAATGGAGTCTCCTTTACACTTATCAAAATGTTGATAAAAAAACAATTTTGATTTACTTTTTGGGGGATCAAATGAATTCATTAAAATTTATTTTTATAAGTATGTAGTCCTTATTATAAGCTTCCCAAAAATTATAATTTTAAATAAATTTAATTTAATTATTATATTTTTTTTATTTCTTGTGAATGTAGGTTTTTCACTTAAAATCAATCTCTTTGTTTTGCACATGTGGAAAAATAGTAGATTATCAATAAAAATATTTGAAAAATATCAGTACACTAGATATTGAAGTCCTTGATCCAACAAAAAAAAAGAATTTTGATACATACAAAAAAAAAATGTTGTATATAGTTTGCTTATGTCTAAATTGTAAATTATTTGACTTCAAAACTTGATTAAGGAAAAAATATTCAATGAAACACTATGAAACCAAATGAAAGTGCTAGATATCATAGTTAAAAATCTAAATTTGAAAAAATTATAATTTTATCCTTCATGGGAAAAAAGTTATGTTGTATATGGTGAGCATCACTCCTTAAAAATGGCGTTTACTAAAAAAAGACTAGTTTCCGAAGGAGATGGAAAAATAAATGCAATATGATTCCCAAAACTTTGAAAAAAATATATTTAGAATCTACAGACAAAATTTCACAAATCAATAGTTTGCATCATCTTCAAATTTCTCACGGTTTAGTTGCCATAGGTGCCTGAAAGTGAAGATTTAGTTAGAAAAAATCAGTTCAATGTCGAGTTTGGCCAAAAATTGTAAACCAGTATTATGCAATCACCCTCCTAGCACCATTTTCTAGGATATTGATTTTTCCAAATTAAACGTCATGCAATTTGATTATTGGGTGTTGGGATATATCTCTCGGAAGGTGTCATTAATAAGGCTTAAATTTGAAGTAAAGGGGCTAATTAGTCTAAATTAACCACAATTAATTAATAAAACCCTAGATAAGTGTGAAAGTGTATTACAACACCTTAAATAAGGTACAATTTAAGTACATTTTATTTAAAAGGGCCTAAGATTAGTGTGAATGTGTTCAACACATTACAACACTAAATAAATGTATTATTAAGTTAATTTAATGTCACTTATTCCCAAATTAAGTGTGAAAAAGGGTTACTTTTTTTTACACTACAATAGCATACATTGTGTTGGGTTTGTCTTATGACCCAATCGCTATCATTCCTTACTCAAATTTACACAAACACCCTTACATTTTCTATTAAGTCATCATTATTACACCCTCCTTTATACTTACTTCCCTACATAGAGTTCTTTCTTCAACATTATTATTTTAGTCCCAAGGTTCAGTTTTTGTGTGTTTTATAGTTGACTAATTTCAATCTCGAGGCATACAATATTGACCTAAAAATTTAAATTATTAAATTGAAAATTTATCTTTTTGTCACCTTTTACTCGTCATTATAAGCTAACTAAACATAGTGTGACATGTTACTATGTCATTATATTTAAAGACATTCAATTCCACTTAATTTCATTTGTGGAAAAAAAATAGCATACATTGATTTCTAAAAGGAAATTAAGAATTAGAATTGCATCACCATCATATAGGGCATTTGTATGTTTGTGTATACTAATTTTGATAGCACTCATAACTGCTAATCTATCTTTCCAAGGGGATTCAACCTAGGAGAATCTATTCACCTATTGAGTTGAAAAACTCCTAAATAATGGTTTGGAGCACCACATCGATAAGATTATCTATTTAGAATACAACATGAAATAGATTTTTAGGTGTGTATTTTTTATATCATTCTTGTGTAGCATTGATTAAATATGCATAGTCGATCAAGTCCATGACACTTGAGATTGAAATTGCAACACTTGGGATTGAATCACATAGATAGCATATAGTTTGAGGAGAAAACCAAAGAAAATAATTTTTGGATAGTATTGAAATGATTTTGTGCAACTTTAATATCATTTTTCATCATTAGTTCTAGAGATAAGTAACTTTAACCATCACATTTAATTTTCAAAATCTATAATAATTATGTTGAAGGCATTCCCTATATGAAATGAACAAATTTCTTTTTGAAATTAATGGTTAAGAATTGAGGAGAAGGATGCAAGACGATGCAATTAATCTCAACTGTCTGCATTTTTCTTGTCATTATTTAAAAAAAAAAAAAATTAACAATTTTAAATGTAGGGTTTTTATTTTAAAACCAAAGAAAATAAAAAAAGTTAATAAGATTGAAATGAAAAAATAGAACCATATTTTATTAATATTTTAATTTTAATGATTTTTTCCATTTTTATTTTTAAAATAATCTAACAATTTAAAAGTGGGATTTTTGTTTTAAAAACAAAGAGAAGAAAATAAGTTGATGATATTGAAATGAAAAATAGAATTATATTGTATTAACATTTCAATTCTAATAAATTTAAAAGTAGTTTTACTTTTTTATTTAATTATTTATTAGCTTAAGAAGTTTATTATTATTATTATTATTATTATTATTATTATTATTATTATTATTATTATTATTTTTATTAATATTTGCATTTTGATATAGATTGAATTTGCATTTAGTTTATTCTATTTTATATTTAATTTAGACTTGAGTTTTAAATTTATTTTAATTGTTTATGTCGTCATATGAAAGTATAATTAAAATTTATTAGAATTATTTTAATTTAGAATTAATTGTCTTATTAAAATTTAAATTATTGTAGAATAATTACATTTAGAATTTTTATTTTAATATATAATAAAATAAATTTAAAATATAAAATATAAATTAAAATTTAGAGAGAGAAACTAACTTTTAATCAGTCATTTTGTACCAACAATAGCATGTGTCCCTAGGGAGTTATGCTCAAGGTAGCATGTTATTTGATTAAGGATATGATTATTCACCTTTAAGGCCTCTTCAGTGTACTCATTACACACTTAAAGAGTAAAATAGATAGAGAGAAAAGTGAGAGGAAGCAAGAAGGGAGAGGGAGATAGAGATAAGATATAGAGAGGCAAAGGGAGAAATAAAGGAGAAATAAAGGAAGATATGTATATAGAAGTAGAGACAGAGAGATATATATAGAGAGATCTCTTTAAATCTTTATCTCTCTCTTAGCCTCTATGTTTCTCATCATCTCTCAATATATCTCTTCCTCTCTATATTTTTCTTTCTTTCTATCTTTCTCTCTTTTCCTCTCTCTTTCCCTCTCATTTCCTATCTCTCCCTTTCTCTCTTTTACTATATATATATTTGCATGCATCTCTCTCTCACTCACTGACACAAACTCCCTATTTCTAAGTCACACACACACACACACTCCCTATTTCTCCCTCCCTATATTTATCCCTATCTCCCTCCTCTCTCTATTTATCTCCCTCTCTCCATCACTTATCTCTATCATCTCCTTTATCTCTTACACTTTTCCCCTTTATCTTTATCTTCCCATCCCTCCCTCTTTCTATCCTTATCTCTTCCTCTCTCTCCCTCTCCCTATCACTCCCTATTTCTATATCTCTCTAATTATCTCTCCTCTCTCTATTTCTCTCTCTATCTCTCCCTCCCTATCCCCCTATCTATCTCTTTATCTCTACCTCTCTCTCCCTTTCTCTTCCCATATATCTCTATCTCTCTATCTTTGCCAATTTCTCTCTCCCTCTCTCTATATCTCCTTATATATTTATCTCTTTATCTCTATCTTATCATTTTTATGTTTCTATCTCTTTGTCTCCTTATCCCTCTATATCTCTCTATCTCTTCCTCTCTATCTCCATGCTCTATAACTCCCTCTCTATCTCCATGGCTCTCTCTTTATCTCTCCTTCTACCTCTCTCTATCTCTCTATTCATTTATCTCCTTCTTCACCACTGTCTTTATCTTCATCTCTACCTCTATCTTCCTTTCTCCTCCTCTATCTATAGACATGTATCCATCTCTTTATCCATCCACCTCCCTCCCTCCCTCTACCTCTTTCCATTTTCCTAGATCTCTATATCTATATATTTTTCATATCTATCTCTATCTGTTCATATTTCTTCTTCCATATTTACCTCTATATCTATCTTGTTATCTCTCCATCTCTCTCTACCCCTATGTCTCTTCCTTTCTCTTCTTTTCTCTATACATCACTTCTTATCTCTATCTTTATCTATCTCTCCCTATCTCTTCATATATATATATATATATATATATATATATATATATATATATATATATATATATATATATATATATATATATATCGTACATCTCTATCTATCCCTCTCTGCTCTCTCTCTTTATCTCCCCATTTCCTTCTCTCTATACCCCTATCATTCTCTATATCCATCTCCACCTCCATCTCTATCTCTATCTTCCTCTCTCTATCATTACCCCCTCTCTCTCATGTGCTCTTCCCCTCTCTATCTCTCCCTCTTTGCTCATTTTTATTTCCTTTAATTCATATCCTAGTTCGGTTGTAGAGTAATCCCCTGCAAACTGCGATGTGGTAATCACCGTGCCTAATTCCAACATGGTTGTCACCCTCGGGTATGAGTTCTACTGCAAATTGGGAAAAATTCTTGCATATAAGCCATATGTAGTTGCCTATAACAAGATGGATATTCCAAAAGCAACTAAGCATTAGAAATATTTTAAGAAAAATATGAAGTCAAATTTTAATTAGCGTAGGAGCCTTGCTAGGTTGGAGAATGTGGATGATCCCACTCATAATTTCATTGTTGCTCTGGAAATAACCTATGGTAGGCAGGCTTTGGAAGCTGCAATAGAGAGCCTCAGGGGTGAGTCAAATGAAAATTGGATGGAAGGTTGGGTTAGAGAAATGTCAAGTAATGGCAGTGTTGGAAGTTTTGTTGGGTTGGAATTTTTGAGGTTTATTTTGAGCCTATGTTTGTCAAAGGGTTTCAATACCTTCCCCTCGCTACTATGCGTTGATGGTTGCAGTATGTTTGACATAATGGCATAATTTGTTGTTTCAGTGCTTGAGGTTGGAGATGGTGTGTTTGAGGTGTTCTATACTTCAGGCAATACTCATCTAGGGAGAGATGACTTTGAAAAGAGAATTGTTGACTGGGATGAGATGCAAGAAGAGAAAAAGTCTCTGAAGAGGGCACTATTGATGATTCTAGACCAGATGCTCCAATTGTAGAAAATTATCAACTCTAATTTGACATGGAGAAGACTGATCCACTATGTTTGTGAACATTCATTGGCCAAACTCAAATCTTCGATGGGCCTAGTTGTGATGTGAAGACAAGATGGAAATTGAGGGGATGATAGTGCATGGTTGTGTCGATTAGACTTCATGGGGGAGATCATCCATCAAATAAAGGTATGTGTGTAAATAAAAATGAGCAAAAAATGGACTACTCATCACAGGGTGTGCCCATTATCTAGAAATGCAGGGGATGATAGTGCATGGTTGTGTCAGTTGAACTTCATGGGGGAGATTTTTCATCAAATAAAGGTATGTGTGTAAATAAAAACAAGTAGAAAATGGACTATTCATCATAGGGTGTGCCCATTATCAATGTCAGGGCTCGCTCAAGCTTCATCATGTCAAATTTCCTTCAAAATCCTTAGCCACTCATCTTCCATCTAGACCTTTCCCACCACTACCAGCTTACAGGGATTTCTTCTCGAAGTCTTCCAAATTGGCCATCGTATTCACCGATTCCACTTCTTGGCAATCAATGCCCAAATTGGTAAAAATAGAACGAAGCTCATCCAATTCCTCCTTCAGCTCTTCATTTCTTTTCTTTCCAAAAAACTCCCACTCTTTTGTAAATTTTTCTTTTTCTTTCTCCATACAAAAAGTTCGCTCTCTCAGCATCAAAATCTCTGCTAGAAAAACAATTTCTTTGTTAAGATGTTCCTCCCAGTTCTCGACCTCTTCCTTAGGTTCATCTTCACTTTCCTAGTACCAGATTACATCCTCCTCTCCCAGGGAGGCATCCTCCTCATCTCAAAAGGGTGTTGGAAATATGTGCCTCAAACTATACAGGCTAAAACCTCCATTAGAGCCAAGTCGGTGTGACAGCTTCAATGTTTGGCTGACAAGCAGTTTGTATCATTATGTTTTGAACAGGTCACTGTGACCTTACAGAAGTCTTGCCGAAAGGTTACACTATGGATTCTATCGCTATGACATAGTGTGTTTGTTATGACCCCATAGAGCTCGGGAGACCTTTGGCCGACAGGCCATTCAATTGTTAGTCGGGGAGACTCTTGGCGACTACAGGCTTTGGGATAATTGAGGGTTCTCGCTAAGAAGTCTCAGCGAAGTGTTAATCTCTCATGGACAACATATGTATTGAAGTCTTCAGAGTAACCCTAATGATCTGAGAAGATGTCTTAGCAAACCATGAAAGTCTTGCCGATGGGAACACACTTGGAATCATCGGGATAGCACTAAGGGTTCGCTAAGAACTCTTAGCGTTTAATAAGTGTCTTGCTGACTATATGCTACATGTTATTCTCTTCGGCGTATCTTGTGGTCTATCGGTAAGAAGTCTTACCGATGAACAAATGTCTCACCGACGAAGATTCAAAGGTAGATCATCAGAGTAACTCGACAGGCTCAGTGATAAGTCTTGGTGAGAGTTACATGTCTCGCTGATAGTGCTTTGTGTTGGAAGCCTTCAGGGTAACATATGGAGTTCAGAATGATCTCTCGGTGAGAGATGTGAGTCTTGTCAACTATCTTTTGGAGCTCGATATGACTTGTGTCTTCGGTATACCTTTGGTGACTCGCTATGATCTCCTGGCGAAAGCGGTAGGTCTGGGCAACTGCTTGGTGACTCGGTGTAACTTATGGAGCTCGATAGAATGTCTTAGCAATAATTGAGACTCTTTGCGACAATGGTATGAAGGATCTATGGCATCGGCGTGCCACTGTTAGTGTCTCACCGAGATGCCTACATAGTACAAATTTTGTTGACCAAGTAAGACCTTCCGATGTGGCATCTCGTGGACGAATAAGGGGAGCCGAATGTGAATAGTTGGAAGATAATTAGCTGGGATGGTTCTAAGAGGAAGTTCTACAGACAGAGTTCAACATGGATATACTTTGAGATATCAATTTGTGATTGGGTTGGATTATCAATTGGTTCATTGGTTGATTTGACAGATTGTTGTTGATCAGTGAATGTATTCTAATCTGTAGAGGCTGTAACTTGAAAGTTTTTGTTCGAAGAATGTTCATGGTGATTGCTGCTGTATAATGACACTAGAAAGATAAGTCTAGAATTGTATGTAATTTCAATTACTGTAATACAAAGTGATTTCTCTTGGTGTGGTGGGTTTTTCTCCCGTAAGGGTTTTCCCACGTATATCTGGTGTTCTTGTGTGATTGTCAGAACTCTGTTTCTATAATCTGTTTCATAGTGCATCTTAACTTGACTATAATTGTAAATTTTAAAGTGTATTTTCATTCTTTCCTGAGGTATTGACGTTAGGAGAATTATTTTCCGCATCTAATTTTTCTTACAAGGGGTATGAAAGCCTGGCCAGTTGTGTTATCCTTGTGGGTACGTTGGGTTTTTTGTGTCAATTTTGTTCAGTGGGAGTCTTGTAGAGTTTTTTATTTATAATTATAGATTAAGATGGCTAGTACATCTAGTAAGATTGAAATAGAGAAATTCAATGGCAATAAATTTGAGTTGTGGAAACTCAAGATGGAGGATCTTCTTGTTGACCGTGATCTTTGGATTGTTGTGGCTGGAGTGAAACCTACAGGCATGAAACAAGAAGATTGGGACCTTGCAGATAGGAAATCTAAGGGGTTGATAAGGCTCTGCTTGGTAGACTTCGTTCTTCTCAATGTACATGAAGAGAAGACTGCATCTACCTTGTGGAAGAGACTGGTGTCTATTTATCAGGGGAAGTCCTTGGTGAATAAATTATTCCTGAGGAAGAAACTATACTCTTTGAGAATGCAGGAAGGAGGGTCTGTAGCTAATCATTTGAATGCATTTAACATGCTGCTTGCTCAATTGACATATGTTGGTGTGAAGACTGAAGAAGAGGATCATTGTATACTACTATTGTGTTCTTTGCCAAACTCATAGGATCATCTAGTGATGGCTATCGGGAGTACAACATCCATTTTGAAGATGGAGGATATTGTTGGTTCTTTGCTGTCATAAGAAATGAGAAGAAAGTCTTCTGAGATGGCAAAGGAGGCTCTTGCTATCATAGGAAGGTCCAAGGAGAAAGGTAAGAAGAAGGACAAGAAGTCCAAATCAAAATCAGAGGGGAGATCAAAGTCTCCTAGAAAAAATTCCAAGGTGAAGTGTTGGAACTGTGGTAAACCTAGTCATGTCCGAAAGGATTGTAAAGAGGAGAAAAAGAAGAAGGGATCTTTTGATAATGGTTCTTCTCATAGTGATGGTGACGCCTTCATTGCAGCCTTGGCTACACATGCATCAGATGATGTCTGGATGATTGATTCTGGAGCATCGTTCCACATGACATCTTATAGAGAATGGCTCACAAAGTATGAAGAATACGATGGTGGAAAGGTGCACCTGGCAAGTGATTGAACTTTGGAGATTGTTGGCTGTGGAAGAGTCAGGATACAATTCCCTGATGGAAGAGTGAAGGGAATCAATAATGTTATGCACATACTAGGTCTGGCTTGAAATCTATTGTCTATAAGTATGTTAAATGACATTGGAGTACAAGTCTTGTTCTTTGGTAATGGTTGCAAGATGACTAGAGGTTCAATGGTGCTAGCTAGAGGTGCTTGAATTGGTACCCTGTACAAGCTGGATGCACAAGTTGTTCAATGTAACAGTATCTCTTTAAAGTCACTGAAAGCTGCTCATGGAGGTAGAGAGGGACATATCCCTAATTTTGTAAACTCTATGGAAGTAAAACTTCCTATAGAGAATACTATGCTTTGGCATCATAGGTTGGGCCACATAGGAGAAAAATGTTTAAAAACCTTGAAGAATAAAAACCTAGTTGAGGGGTTCGATGATTGTAATCTTGAATTTGAATTCTATGAACACTGCATATATGGAAAGCAGCATCGTGTTTCATTTTATGACAGTCCTCATAAATCTTCTGGTTTGTTAGACTATATTCATTCAGATGTATTTGGTCCAGTAGATGTTCCTTCTTTGTCTAAATCAAGATACTATGTTTCATTCATTGATGATTATTCAAGAAGAGCATTTATATATTTTTTGAAAAGTAAATCAAAAGTGTTCAGTCAATTTAAGGAGTTTAAAAATCTTGTTGAAAATCAGACTGGTAAAACACTAAAATGCTTAAGGACTGATAATGGCGGTGAATTATGTTCTGATGAATTTGAAAGATATTGTAAAGACCATGGACTCAAAAGACATAAGACTACACCTTATACTCCACAGCAGAATGGAGTTGCAGAAAGGTTCAATAGGATTGTGATGGAGAGAGTACGAAGTATGCTTAGTAGTGCTGGTTTGGAAGAGAAGTTCTGGGCTGAAGCTACTACTCCTGCATGTTACTTAATTAATCGATCTCCAAACTCTGCTCTTGTTGAGAAGACACCCTTGGAAGTGTGGTCTAGTAAGAAGTCCTCTCTTAGACATATTAGAGTCTTTGGTTGTGAGGCATATGCACATGTGCCAGATGTAAAAAGATCTAAGTTGGAGAACAAGGCTGTCAAGTGTATTTTTATTGGCTATAGTGCTAATATAAAAGGATACAAGCTTTGGAATCTTGATACAGAGAAGGTTGTATACAACAAAAGTGAAATCTTTCATGAGCTAAAACCTTCCACTTTGGATCTACAGTTAGAGACAAAGTCAGATAAAAATAAGGATGTAGCAATAATTCCTCCTACACCAGAGAAAAAGGAATTGGAAATTCAAAATGTACCTGAAACTGAGGAGAGCTCGAGCAGTTCTGAAAGTTCTAAAGAAGAAGAACCTCAGCCTCAGCAAGTGAGGATGTCAACCCGTGAAAGGAAACAACCAGATAGGTATGGGTTCTCATTGATTGATTCTACTTGTGCCTATGCTTTGATTTCTAGTACTGATGAGCCTAGGATTGTGAAAGAGACATTTAAAATGTCTGATTCAGACTCTTGGTTAGAAGCCATGGAAGATGAAATGGTGTCATTAGATAAAAATGAAACTTGGAGTTTGGTGCCCTTACCTAAAGGCAGGAAAGCTGTGGGCTGTAAATGGGTATTTAAGAAAAAGATTGGTCTGGATGGCAGTGTAGAAAAGTACAAGGCAAGACTGGTTACAAAGGGTTATTCCTAGGTAGAGGGAATTGATTATGGGGAAATCTTTTCCCCTGTAGCAAAGCTAACATCTATTAGATTTCTATTGTCACTTGCAGTAGCGTATGACTTAGAGGTTGAACAGATGGATGTGAAGACATCATTTCTTCATGGTGATCTTGAAGAAGAAATCTATATGTCCCAGCCTAAACACTTTGTTAAGAAAGGTAAAGAAAAACTAGTATGCAAATTAAGGAAGTCTCTATATGGGTTAAAGCAGTCACCTAGAATGTGGTACCAGAAATTTGATACTTTTGTATTATTTTTAAGGCTTTGTGAGATCAAAATCTGATCACTGTGTATACTATAAAGCTAAAAGTGATCAAGTGCTTATTATTGCTCTTTATGTTGATGATATGTTGTTCATAGGAAATAGCAAGCTAATGATCTCTGATCTTAAGTATCAGTTGTCTACTAAGTTCAAAATGAAGGATCTTGGTGCAACAAGGTATATTCTAGGGATGGAGATAACCAGGGATAGGAAGAATAGAAAGCTTTGGCTTAGTCAGAGTAAGTATATCAGGATTGTTCTTGAGAGATTTTGTATGAATGATTGCAAGCAGTTAGTTGTTCCAGTCATGCAGGGAACAAAGCTATCTATTGAGGACTATCCAAAATATCCTACTGAGATGGAGGACATGACCAGTGTGCCCTATGCTAGTGTTGTAGGTAGTCTTATATATGCAATGGTCTGTATAAGGCCAGACATTGCCCAAGCGGTGGGAGTACTTAGTCGATTTATGGCTAATCCAGGAACAATACATTGGGATGCTGTGAAAAGAGTGTTTAGGTATTTGAAGGGAACTTTAGATTTTTCTTTGTGTTACCATGGGAACTTGGTTGAATCACAGAGGACTCTCAGCATTCGTGGTTATGTAGATTCTAATTGGGCAGGGGACATTGACAGTAGGAGATCCACCAGTGGATACATTTTCATGATGAATGGTGGTACAGTGAGTTGGATGAGCAAGTGGCAAGCTATAGTTGCTTTGTCAACTATAGAGGCTGAATACATGGCAGCTACTCATGCTTGTAAAGAAGCTGTATGGTTGAAATGTTTGTGTTTTAACATTAGTTTTGATGTAGGGGAAATAACAATTTTATGTGATAGTCAAAGTGCCATTTGTCTAGCAAAGAACCCT
Organism: Sequoia sempervirens; assembly: GCA_007258455.2. Classification (NCBI taxonomy): domain Eukaryota; kingdom Viridiplantae; phylum Streptophyta; class Pinopsida; order Cupressales; family Cupressaceae; genus Sequoia; species Sequoia sempervirens. The sequence continues at coordinate 106,584,535 of VDFB02058242.1, forward strand.
ACTTTCCATGCCAGGACGAAACATATTGATGTACAGTACCACTTTGTGCGAGATATGGTTGAGGATGGAAAGGTCAGTTTGGAAAAAGTTGATACTCTGGAGAATGTTGCAGATGCATTGACAAAGCCAGTAAGCACAGACAAGTTCAGTGCTATGTCAGTTCAATGGGCCTTAGTGCCCATGATTTTCAATAAGTTATGTTGTGCTCTGGAGGTGCCTGTATGATCTTCGTCAAGTGGGAGATTGTTGGAAATATGTGCCTCAAACTATACAGGCTGAAACCTCCATTAGAGCCAAGTCAGTGTGACAGCTTCAATGTTTGGCCGACAAGCAGTTTGTATCATTATGTTTTGAACAGGTCGCTATGACCTTGCAGAAGTCTTGCCGAAAGGTTACACTGTGGATTCTATCACTATGACATAGTGTGTTCGTTATGACCTCATAGCACTCGAGAGACCTCTGGCCGACATGCCATTCAATCGTTAGTCAGGGAGACTCTTGGCGACTATGAGCTTCGGGATAACTGAGGGTTCTCGCTAAGAAGTCTCAACGAAGTGTTAATCTCTCACCGACAACGTATGTATTGAAGTCTTCAGAGTAACCCTAATGATTCGGGAAGACATCTCAGCGAACCGTGAAAGTCTTGCCAACGGGAACACACTTGGAATCATCAGGATAGCACTAAGGGTTCGCTAAGAACTCTTAGCGATTGATAAGTGTCCTGCCAACTGTATGTTACATGTTATTCTCTTCGGCATATCTTGTGGTCTATCGATAAGAAGCCTTACCGATGAACAAATGTATGACTGACAAAGATTCAAAGGTAGAACATCGGAGTAACTCGGCAGGCTCAGTGAGAAGTCTTAGTGAGAGTTACATGTCTCACCGACAACGCTTTGTGTTGGAAGCCTTCAGGGTAACATATGGAGTTCAGAATGATCTCTCAGCAAGAGATGTGAGTCTTGCTGACTACCTTTTGGAGCTCGATATGACTTGTGTCTTCGGTATACCTTTGGTGACTCGCTATGATCTCTTAGCGAAAGTGGTAGGTCTAGGTGACTGCTTGGTGAATCGGTGTAACTTATGGAGCTCGATAGAACATCTTAGCAATAACTGAGACTCTTGGTGACATCGGTATGAAGATCTACGGCATCGGCGAGACACTATTAGAGTCTCACCAAGATGCCTACACAGTGCAAATTTTGTTGACTAAGTAAGACCTTCCATGTGGCATCTCGTGGATGAATAGGAGGAGCCGAATGTGAACAGTTGGAAGACAGTTAGCTGTGATAGTTCTGAGAGGAAGTTCTATAGACAGAGTTCGACATGGATATACTTTGAGATAGCAGTTTGTGATTGGGTTGGATTATCGATTGGTTCGTTGGTTGATTTGATAGATTGTTGTTCATCAGTGAATGTATTATAATCTGTAGAGGCTGTAACTTGAAATTTTCTATTCGAAGAATGTTCATGGTGATTGCTGCTGTATAATGACACCAGAAAGATAAGTCTGGAATTGTATGTAATTTCAATTACTGTAATACAAAGTGATTTATCTTGGTGTGGTGGGTTTTTCTCCCATAAGGGTTTTCCCACGTATATCTGGTGTTCTTGTGTGATTGTCAAAACTCTATTTTTGTAATTTGTTTCATAGTGCATCTTAACTTGACTATAATTGTAAATTTTAAAGTGTGTTTGCATTCTTTCCTGAGGTATTGACGTTAGGAGAATTATTTTCCGCATCTAATTTTCCTTACAAAGGAAAACTACACAATCTCTCCTTCAACCAGCGATTGCTTCAAACCCTCTTCTTCAGCCAAATCGAAACTACGAAGAAATTCTTCAATGATAGAATCAACCTCATCATCATCAAATACAAAATTAGTTATACCCATTAAAATATATGGGAAGTATCGAGAGGCGTCAAATGAGAAAGCATTATCAATTTCCCAAATTTCACCTTCTTCTTCTTTTGCTTCCATCTTTGCTCCTTGGTTCTAACCAAAAACTCAATACTACTCCATAGCTTTGATACCAATTATAAATAAAAATGAGCAGATAAAGGAAATAAAAATATAAGTAAAACAACACATAGAAACACACAACACAACACGAATTACATGGTTCACCATAAATGGCTACGTCCATGGGAAAGCAAGGAAACTTGTATTAACTGTTATATGATATCCAGTACATGATGTGCACACATATATTTATACATAGTTGGGAGAATATGAACAGTCATGTGACTGTTGGGCTTCACATCCCAACAATGTGAGCTGTAAATCTTACATTCTATTAACTTTATATTTCTCACTCAGGTTCACCTACACTTGTACATATCTAGTCTTTATGAAAGTAGATTTGAATTGATGGATTATAACTTTAAATCTGAGCTAATAATAAAGTGTGGATTAATACAATTTATTTGATGTTTAAATGATTGTAAGGGTCGATGGTGTTTAAGAATATTTTTAGAAATTTATTAAATTATGGTAATCAAGTTTTTGTCAATGACTTTTTCAAGAAATTATCTTTAAAAAATATTATAAAATTTTAACAAAAATTAGTTAGTGAATTGATTTTTTCAGTAAATTGATTTTTTTATGGAAAAAGAATGATCATCATGATAAATTTGTGAACATTTGTCAAAATTGTTGACTTTTTCTATTAATTATAGATAAATTTGTAAAAATAAAATATTTTATTTGGTGAATCATCAATTGATTTGTGGAAGTAAAATAATTTATTTGATGAATTGTCAATTGATTTGAAGAAATAAAATAATTTGTATTAGACAAATAATTAACTAATCTAAAATATTATATAATGTGGATAACAAATATATTATGATTCAAAAAATAAAGATTACCTTATTTAATGAATATTTTGTGTTGAATTCTCGCACACTATATTTAGAGATTTTTTTTTTGAATAGATTTAGTGAAGGGACATGTGTCAATTTCTAGTGATATTTGTTGTGAGTTCCATGAAGAATTAATACATAATTAATTCATTCCCGTAAGGATTACCTAACATCTTATACATGAGAAACATTTATTGAAATGAAATGAAAAAAATTGTTGCAAGAGAAAAGTAATTCTTCTAGCATTCCCTCAATTTAAATTTGAGGATTTAATGTGTTGAGTCATATTGTAAGCCTTCATCTGAATGAGTGTATATACAAGTAATCTAAATAGAATGAAAAGTTGTAAGACATGAGTAGGTCATTATAAATACTTAGTTTCTAATTTTTGACCTTTGTGCAAATGAGATTTAAAACTTTCCTTCAATAGAAAATATTTACTACTGTATTTGAAATAAAATGTCATAATATATTTTTACTTAAATTTTCAATATATATTAAATGAGTGCTACTAATTTTCATATCAATTATGACAATAAATAATATTAAAATGAATATATATGTTTAAGTAATTTTTTTAACAAGAAAGTATCATGAATACACAATTAGTTTTTTTATCCATCACCATTACAAATAAAAAGTTAAAAAGGTGCAGGTTAAAGATTTGGATACAAAAGAGGAGTTGTCAGACAACAAAAATAGCAGGGTTGAGGAGGTTTCAGATGGTGAGGAGGAGGAGCTTGCGAGAGGGCCTGACTCCATCCCTGATTTGGGAAAAGTTCAAAAGGAGGGTTCGACCTCTCATTCTTTAAAACCTCTGGATGTGGAGTAGGTTGTTCATGACAACACTATTGTTGGTGGGGAGGAGCTTAGTGTGTTGAAAGAAAGATTGGAAAAAATGGACAAAAAATTTTGTGGCTTGACCCAGTTCACGATCAAGCTGGTTCATTGTGTCACAAGTACCCTGTCGGCGGTGATGAAGGATGAGATGGACATGAAAAAGATTGAAGACCTTCAGGAATGGGTGGGAGATGATGTCGTCCATATTTTTTCTAAGAAGTGGGAAGATGCTAGATAGTCTATTGTTGGTACGTTTTTCGTCTGTGTGTTGTTGATCTGTTGTGTGTGTTTTTTGACTTTTTGTTTTTTGATGCTTTTATGAACTTGAACTTTATTGGCCCTAGTGGCTCTATGTGAAGGATACAACACCCTATAAATGCTGCTTACTTTATCAAAAGCAAGTTAAAATGAGTGTTTCTTATTTTTACTAACTTATTTAGCAATAAGTCATTATGAATACATAGCCAAAATAATTTGATGTCTAATCCTTAATTTGAATATCTATTGAAATAAAACATACTGATGTGCTATAAATTAGTTTAAGTTTATTTCGAATGAGTCGATTCATATATTTACATTCAACTTCTCTTTTTGTACAAGAAAATTAAATCTAAGCTTTGACAGTTTATTTAAAATATCTTTCATTAATTTAGAATAATTCAATTTAATATCTATTGATGAGTCTAGTTGATTTTGAATGAAGTACTTTATGTTCATATGGTTTTTATATTTACACTTAGACTTTAATTTTTACTCAATAGTTTATCTAATTTATTTCGAATATGCAGATTCAATTTAGAATGACTTATAAAATATTTATTGATGTTTATATATCTACACAAATAATCTAAGTCTACTTTCATAATTAGAAATATTAATCTAAATGATTTGGACTATCTATAATTTATTTAGAATCTTATTGATTCAATTTCAATTTAAAAAATAAAATTATACAAGTAATTGTTGTCTGGATATTTTGCAACACAATCCATAATAGAATATTGATTTTCTACAATGAATATAGAAAATTTGAAATTCAATCTCAAATACAATCTAGATTATTTAAATTTTTTCATTTAAGTTCAATTTATTTCACATATATAAAATTCATTTCAACTAAGATAAATTATTATCAAATATATAATATATTTCTACAATTAATTAAATCTATTTTACAATCAGTTTGAATAAATCTTTGAAATATGAACTTTTTATAAATCCATATTACTCAAAATAGTTTCAATATGATGGTTGATAGAGGAAGCAATTTCTATTGCTTGAATAAAACGATCACATTTTCCTCTATTAATAGAGGTCTGTAGAACAATCCAGAAACAACGTGTGTGAAAGAAGGTCGGTGGTAGAGGCATCTAGAGTGACGGTGAGAAATTTCTATTTTAAATGCTCAGCATACAGAGCTAAGGTAGTTGGAATTATAATCTCCAACACTCCCCCCTAATCACAACTACCACAAATTCTCATTACATTCTCAGTCTCTTTCATTGATGCTACGTCTCTTTCACTGATGCTGTGGCATCTAAAATCTTCTAGATCTAGCGATTGAACCTAGGAAATCCCATGCTATAGTTGGGATGCTCTAACCACAAGCTCTGGCCCTCTTGGTTACTATTTCATCATAGGTTTAGGTGTGATTCACTTGTTTTATCAACACCTCCCATTGAGTCACTCTATGGGTGCTCGGGGATCCTAGTTTCAATGAGCTCCATTGGCCTCATACATTGCTTTCATACAAAAACAAAATGTTGTGGTATTCAACAATATTTCTTCCTTAATCCATTAAGGGCTTCACTTATATTTTCACAACCTCACACAACTGGTATCCTCCTTTGATTTCCTGATCTCACTTATCAACTCCACTTTAAACAGATTTTAAATATGCTCTTCTATACAATTTGACTCTCTCACACCTTAAACAGTTTCCCATAGAAGCTCCTCAAACTTTCTGTGCAATACAAAACCAACTACAAGATGGACAATAGAGACAACAATAAACATTCTATAACCCTTTGCTCAGGGTCTCTTGAGACAATGATATTCTTTCACCAAAAATAAACTTGAAACATTCGAAATCGAAAGAACAACAAACCTTTCATGTAACAGCTACGGTTGTACTTTGATGGTTTCTTCCTCCTCGGTCCAGTATTCTGATTAGCATTTTATTCCAATCTTGAACAACTTCAAACTCCTTTTACTGCTGCTTTGGCAGTCTATCACTTTACTTCTGCGACCTTTTGCCTCACGGCTTTTACCGGCTTTCACAATTCTCTTTACTTTGACAACTTCGATGGCTACCTTTGGACTCTTCTGTAACAACCTCCTTGGCTGGCCTTTTCTCTGGTCTACGACCCGCTTACTAGGTGCATCTTAGAAAAAACTGTGACCTTTGCATCTTTGGCCGCTACACCATCTATTCCTCTTGTGTCGGCAACAAATACAAGCTTCATTTCTTCATTTGGCTACAATTTTCTTCTTGAGAAGGCGACACAACATACACTAGACTTTAGCTGCAGTTTTTAGAGAACTCCTTAGGGCCTCTGGCATGGCTTCAACATACACAGTGACTTCTCTTTAGATTGCAATGCTTTTTAGAAAATGACTTCCTCCAGCCAATGCCAATAACTAGTTGATGCTATCCTTGGGCGCTCCATCAGTCTTACTGCTATGCTTGGATGGTGGCCTTCTCTGGTTTTACACTTTTTACAAAGTCTGCAACTTCTTCAATTGACTTCTGGCAATTTTCTTGTCTCCTGCAACTTCGGTGATTAACCTCCCCTGGTAGCGGTTAGATCTCTTTCTATGGCTGCTCGCAGCCTTCTCTTTTGCAATCGGGGGCTTTGTCTTCAGACCAACACACTCATATTCATCTGCCTCTCCAGGTTCCTCTAGATCATGTACCGTCGGCTCTGATACCACTTGATGGTTGACAAAGGAAGCAATTTCTATTGCTTGAATAAAACGATTACATCTGCCTTTATTAATAGAGGTCTGCAGAACAATCCAGAAACAACAATATGCATGAAAGGAGGTTGGTGGTAGAAGCGTCTAGAATGACGGTGAGAAACTTCTATTTTAAATGCTCAGCATACGGAGCTGGGGTAGTTGGGATTATAATCTCCAACACAATAAACCTCCCGACCTAAAATGTAAACAATTGATACGTTTGTGACTAGCATTGGGAATAGAAGGTGTGGGATAAAAAGAAAGTACACCTTTCCTCTTAGATGATCTATTCTTTTCTTGATAAAATAAGTTTCCTTTTACGGTATGAAATGACACATATGAATATGGTTTTTCTTTTGTATGGAAGGGGGTCCCGATTCTCTTTCTACTTGGAATAACATGCATCAATGATCAATGGAAAATGATAGACAAATAGCATTGCGAAAAAATGAACAGAAGCACAGGAAATGAATGACAGTCGTATAAATATACTAAATTGAAGTGGGATGCCGACAAAATGGTTTGAAAGAGGTGCAGACATAACTAGCTTTTAGTCTAAAATATCAAATTTAACTCACAAACTCCCCGACCTGTGCGGCCAGAAAAGACATCACCATCTCAGAGAAAGATGGAAATAACTCTGTTCAAAAGAAGAAGAAAGGAAAGTGATATAAATCTTCTAAACTGATGTGGGATGCCAATCAAGAAAAATAGCTATCCTAAAAATCTGGAGTTTACCCCACACCCAGTCGTCAAAAGACATCACCACTTACATTATTGCATCAGTAAGGCCATAGGATTCTCCAATTCATAGCAATGGATGATAATTTCAGACATAAGCGATCAAAGAGTCATTTTTATAAATATGGTCAAATATGTATTTTGATGTTCATCTTCAAAAAATAATTACCAAAACTTAATTATTATTGGCTATCTGTTTTTGAACATCATTTTGTTTAATAGTCAAACATTCAATAACAATTTTATATTTAATTCGTATTAAAAAGAGTAAACTTGCTTATCCTCTTTTTATTAGTCAAAAATGATCTTTGATTATTGAATTGGATGATTTTAAGAATAAAACAGTGACCAAAAATTATTAAATGTCTTTAAGTTCAAATAAGAAAAAGAATGCAAAACATTGTAAAACATTAAACTGTTTTCAGAAAGAATGTCTTAAACTCATGGAGCTTTTTAAAAATGAATTTCTTAAAACCTAGAACACACTTATATGGTATTTTATACATGAAGGATTGATTTCTATAAATTAATTTAGATTGATAATTGAAATTATTTGAGGGACAAGTGGTGATTGGCAATGACATTTTTTTTCGAATTCCATGAAAATTTAATATTATTAATCAACAAGGATGGTTTGACATCTCATGGATGAAAAGCATTTATTCAAATGAAATGACAAAATTTGTTGCAAAAAATAACTAATCATTCTAGCGTCCTTCAATTTAAAATTGAGGATTTAACATGTTGTGCTATATTGTAAATTTTGGTGCAAATGAGTATATATACATGTATTCTAAATAAAATAAAAAGTTGTAAGATATGAGGAGATCATGATATATACTTGCAAATTCTTTTCCCTTCTGTTAATGAGATATACAATTTTCCTTCAAAAGAACCTTCACTATTATATTTGAAATTAAAATGTCATAATTATTCTTATTAAATGATTCCACTATGTGTTAAATATGTGTTATTACTTTTCATTTCAAATATGATCATAAATAAAAATATAATGAGTATTTCTTATTTTGTTTTTTAACAATAAATTATGATCAATACAAAACTAGTTTTTTGATGTGTCACAACTACAAATAAGAATTTAAAATGAATGTTTATTGTGTAATAGAACACAAACATGTCACACTTTTTTCCACCTAAATAGTTTTGAGAAAAATAGTTTCACCCTAAATAGTTATGGGTAAAATTATTTCACCCAAAACCTTGTGGCCTATACATGACACATATAGTTTTGGATGAACAATTTCACCTGAAACTATAAAATCAAAATTTTCCCTCTCAAAACTTGAAATATGCCTGAACTTATATGTAAGGTTTTGGGCTCAAAACCATTTTGATTGAAAGCATTTTGGTCAAAACCCTTTCAATCAAAATTGTCAATGTAATAGGTTAACCCCTTTATGGTAAATTCAGAAAAAAATCAACTTTAACTTTTAATTTCTCCTATTAGGGGTGATAATTATCCTATTTAAAGAGTCATTTGTATATTCCTAAAACTTCAATTTTTTAAGAGGGCTCTCCAAAGATAAGTAAATAAAATATTTTTCTCATATTATAAGTCTTTGAGTGATGTCTTTTATCAAAGGAGTTTTAGAATTTTCCAAAGCTTCTAATACCTTAATGTTATCAAAGAACCACATTCATGATTTGGAGGGAAGTCTTGTCTTGAGGGAGTTCAACTTTCATTAGAATTGCTCAAACATTTTAGGGTTTTTTGTGTCTTTGGTTCTTCTCCCATGATTATGTAGAATTTCATGGCATCTAGATCTTTTTAAATCTCAATGGAGAGCCATAGGAGCATTAATACTATTTATAATATCCTCATGATCAAATAAAACATAGAAAGAGTGTATGTGGTATTTTTATTTCAATATTTTTTAGTTTCGAGAACTCATGAAGCTATGTTACGAGGTGGTTTCACCTAAAACTGAATTCATTATAGAAAGAATAAAGCCAGGAGTGAGTATATAGTCATTGAGAATCATTCTTTCTTATCCATGCAAGAGCATGGACAAAGAGTTTAATGCAGGAGGTAGGTTTTTTATCTCCTAAAACCCTCTCACTATCATGAAGGGATGTCTACAACCATTAACTTAGAATACCTTGCAAATGTGTGTCCTTATCTTGTATTTTTTGGAGAAGCTTGTTGATTAGTTCACATGTTTGTGTAATGGAGAAATATGGAGACAAGAGTGACAATTAGAAATATGACTATTATGCATGTTCCATGAATTCTGAGAGTTTTCAAAAAGCATAAACAACATCCAAAAAAATGAATGAGCTCTTTGTGGAAACCATGGGACTCCTAGCCAAATAATATGTATTGCATATAATTTCATTTAGTATAGTCACTTTGATAGGGTTTGCAAGGTTTTATTTTAGTTAAATTTAAAGGTTTATTGAGATAAATGATTGTTGACTATTTGCTTGTTAGGTGGTGTTATATTTAGTATAAGACCATGTGTAAAAGTTCTATTAATTTTTTTTTGCATTGTTAAAATCTAAAATATTTGCAAGCATCTTGGAAAAGACAAAGATTTTTTCAATGTCAAAACCATATCTAAGAAATTACTCCATGATAATGGATTATGAGTGGCATATTTTAGAGTTTAAATGAGGTATTAAGAGGTGTTAAAGAGTTCCATCCAAAAATTATGATGTATTCTATAGTTTTGAGAGTTTGCAAGTCATTGATGTGCCTGTTAAAAACCTCACAAACCTTGTACATTTCTATCAAGAAAAAAAAAATGGGTAAAAGGTGAATAGATCTCCTTTGGTATAATGGTCTGTAAGTGACATTGAAATTTTTTCTTAAGAGACAACATGCATATTGGATGTTCATGGCTAATAAACATAGGAGATAGTTGAGGTTGTAGGTGGCAGTCATAACCATGAAAGAGATAAATGTACAGTCAAACCACATTCATAGTATGTATACAGAGACTTCTATCATGACTTTTAGGGAATATCAACAAAACCATCTTGCAAACATGAAAACTATGTAACCTCCTTTAAAACCATCAAAATATAGTACCTTAAAGAAAGTTCTAAAACCAATAGTATACTGATCAACATGGTTGTTAGCTCTATCAAATTTTATATTGTTTCATGAGAAAATTGTATGGGTTTATCATACACCTTCATGTTTGTTTCTACATTCACTTTATCACAGTTTCATAGAGAAAGTGTTTTTTCCATAAAAGTAGTGTTTGAATCAATAAGCAGAGTGATTGGCAAGGAACAATAATAAGGATTGGACATAGACTCCTAACATATATACATGATAGAATAAGGCATTGTATCATGTTTAGATATTTGTAATGGTGAGGGTACAATGGAGGAAAGGATAGTGTCACTAAAACTATGACAAAGTGCAAGGATAGTGTCACTAAAACTATGACAAAGTGCAAGGATAGTGGGATTAATACGAGGTATGAAAATAGTCCATGCTAATAGAAAGTCAAAGTCATAATGCAATGACATGAAAACATAAGGGTTTCAAAAGGCCACAAGACCAAGACAATCATTTTGTTATAACATGTTGAAGAAAATGTAATAAAAGGTAAGGGTTTACACCTATCAAACATGAGAAGAAAAACAATAATAAAAAACATAATATGATAGTGAGAAGAAAGGAAAAATTTAGATTGCAAAAGGGGAAAATTATTAGAAGAAGACAAAAGATGAAGGGGCACCAAAGAACTTTAAATTGAACTATATCACAAACAAGGATAGTCAAAAGCAATGGTAGATAATAAGTTTGAGTCTAATTATGATATTTTAGGGGGATTTGGAGGTTTGAGAGGCATAGTGTTTGAGAAGCCTAAAAGTTATACTGATCTTCTAATGACAGGTGAAAGGAAGCATGTCAACCATATAAGCAATATATTCATACAATACATGAATAAAACTATGAAAAATGGAAAAGGAATTATTATAGCCAAGAAATGGTTATGGAAAATAATCATGGAGGTCATTTAAGGACAAGTTTTCAAAGACAAAGTCACAATCATTTTTAAGTCACCAAAAGGAATATGATAGAAGAGGGAAAAATACATAGTACAAATGTCCCTACATGGTGATTAGGATAGGTTCAATTTATGATTACATCAACACAACACATAATTTCATAAAGTGAATGAAACTATGGTGATGGAGATATGAAAAGCCTTCAACAAAGTTATAGTCAAGAGAGAAAATAGTACAAAGGACAAGGAAGAAGCACATAGAATGAATCTAAAAATTTATTGTGTTACTTACAGAGACCTAGATGATAGTAAAAATTTCTTAGTTACCAGTTCTTAGAGGTTTGGAGGAAACTAAGAGCTAAGGTTATCATGAATTACATGGTAAATTTGAGATGAAAAAATATTCAGTATGGTTGAAAGATAGCTTAAAGACACTAAGTCCAAATACTTTTTATGATAGGAATGAGAGAAGACTAGAAATAATTCTCTAAAGTATAGTCATAAAAGAATTAAGGAGGTTTACAACTATTGTAACAATGAAGAAAGGATTTTAAAATGATACAAGTGTTAAGTATTAGCCCTACAACATCTCCCATGCACCCCTATGGAATTTTTTCAATGCAAAACTCTTTTTCACATTCCCTATAAGAATGGATATGGAGGTTGTAGTAGTTTAGTAGAATTAATGGTCAAATGTTGAATATTAGAGAGCATCTAAGGTAGTTTGATGACTTGTGCAAGAAATTAAGAAAATAGGAGGTATTTTGACCTAGTTTAAGATAGATCAGAGCATCTATGAGTATTCTAAGGGTATCATCAATGAATGAGGTTAAATAAACTAAATATTCAATCATCTAACATAATGGAGCACTTTAACAATCTCAAAAAAGTACAAAAAACTCAACTAGATGCCTAAGAGGTTTGACCTAGCTAACTAAGCAAACATATGTCATTTATCCCTCATAACATGTTCCTAATGTTTAGAAAGTTGTTGGATAGAATAAAGGGATGCCTAATGGTAGACTACATGGAGTTCAATATTTTTCCCAGCTAAGTATTGCAACTAATAATAGTTCTTTCTAGTGAAGGGAGAAATCTGAATATTGCAGTGAGTACTTTATTAATTTTTGATAAGAACAACTACAAAATAAATAGGAGAATTATGGGAGTAATCACATAACTGCATAACCACCATGGATGTAGATGCAAGTAACTACCATAACTAATTAGTTAGCAATGTAATATTGCCAACATTCCCCCATTATTACATTTTTCCTATAACTCTATCCCTGAAAGATCTAATTCACCTTTTAAGGGACCCCCCTTAAGGTTTACATAACAAAACTTGTTGATTACAAAATGTATATACATCTTTGTGAAGATCTTCCTTGAAGAAACAAATCCTGAATTAGGTGAAACTCTTCCAAAAGCTCGAAAATAATTGAATTCTTCCTCCATGAACTGCCAACCCATAGACCATAGTTATTGGACACCACCTCAAGTTGTTCTCCCTCGGACCCTTGCAAAGGTTTAACCATTGGTCCCTTGACCCACCTCCACCCCAATGAGGTGGCCACTTACCATAACATTAGATTACAAATTGTCCTTTTGTCGTAAATGAGGTAAATGACCACATACTGATTTTGTTTTTCCATTAAGTTCTCCATGTTGACATTAGACTAGAGGAGATCCTAGGGGTCAGGGTTTTGGATTAGGGTTAGGATTATGGTTAGGGTTAAGGTTGGGGTTATGGTTAGGGTTATGAGAAAAAGAATTAAGATTAGGGTTAGGGTTAAGATTAGGGTTTATGGTTTAAGGTTTATGACAAGGATAGTTTTAGCTATGGGTATGGTTTAGGTTTAGCATTGGGGTTAGAGTTATTCTTAGGTTTCCTGTTAAGATTGTGAGAAATAGGGTTAAGATTAGGGTTAGGTTAGAGATATGATTATGCTTTATGGCTCGAGTTAGGGAAAGTTTAGGGTTACCATTAGGGTTTATGGTTTAAGGTTTGGATTAATATTATGAGAAAAAAGGTTAGGATTAGTGTTAGGTTAGAGTTACAGTTATGGTATTTGATTAGGGTTACCCGCTAGTCGAGGTCATAACCAGGGCCTAATCATCTCCTGCCGCCTTTAGGTCAGTTCGAGACTGCGGTCATTATCGTGAACCAAAGCCGAGCTTAGGCCAGGCCTGAGGTCAAACTTGGTGAACAGGTCAGCATTAGCTTGAGGCCAGGCCAGAGTCACACCATAGCTTTCGATGACGAGCAGCGCTTGTAGGTCAGTAACAGCACAGGCGAAATGCGAGGCCAGGTCACGAACGCTCGCTGATTGGCGGCAACGGTTTAGGGTCACAAACCACAGGTTTAGCGTTGGTTACGGTTGAAGAAGCTTAGAGCCATGTTAACGTTTAGGATCTATTCAGTTAGGGGTTGAAATAGGACCGTGATCATCGCTAGGGCAAGGGCCGAGAAACTGTCACAACATGCATTGTGGTTCCAGGGCCTATGTTTCATGGCTGAGGGATCAAGAAGAATGAAATAGGTCAGGCATGGTCCATGGCCAGGGCCAGGTTAGGGCTCCTTGGCCAGGGCTTCAAGGCCAGAGCCATGCTGAAACAGGGTCATAGGGTCATGATCATATTCTCAATCAGTACGGGCTACAGGCCAGGGTCAATGACCTGTCCATGGTCATTTGCATAGGCCAAGAGTCATATTTCATTGCTGACTAGGAGTTAAGAACAAGCACTAGTGCTCTTGGCGATCAGAGCTATGGCGAAGTTTAGGGCCGAGCTAGGGCTTAGCTCGCATTGCTGCCAGGATCAAGCTTAGGGGTTAGGGGTTTGTTAAGCTAACACGATTAGTGCTCTGGTCGAGTCAAGATTAGGCTGGCTAATTTTAGGTCATAACTTGTGATTATAGTAGGCTGAGGTCTCATACAGCTTCTGTGGCTAGTTTAGGATTACAATTAGGGTTTATGGTTTATGGTTAGGTTTAGAGTTACATTTATGATTGGGATTAGGGTTGGGATTAGAGATAGGATTTTGGATTAAGGTTAAGAATTTTTTTAGGGTTGAGATTGGGGTTATGAGAAAAAGAATTAGGGTTAAGGTTATGATCATGGTTAGAATTAGAGTTAGGGTTAGTGTTAGTGTTATGAGAAATAAGGTTACGATTATGGTTAGGTTAGGGTTATGATTATGGTATTTTGTTAGTGTTATGGTAAGGTTATGGTTATGATTAGGGTTTATGGTTTAGGGTTTATGATAAGGATAGAGTTAGTTGTGGGTATGGTTTAGGGTTAGGGTTGGGGTTAGAGTTATGGTTAAATTTAGTGTTAGGGTTATGAGAAATAGGGTTAAGATTAGGGTTAGGTTAGGGTTATGATTATGATTTTTGGCTAGGGTTAGGTATAAGTTAGGGTTATGATTAGGGCTTATGATTTATGATTTAGGGTTAAGTTAAGAGTTATAGAACTATTATTTCAATTATTGTTCAAATTAGAATTGAGAATACAATTAATCACCTACACTAACTATAATTGTAACCCTAAATTTAATTCTATCCATATCCCTAACCCTAACACTAACACTAACAATAAACCTTAACCCTAGCCTTAAACCTAGAATAAGAAAAAATAAATAAATAAATTACTTTATAATAATTATAATATAAATTTAACAATAGTAATATCATATATTAATAATAACATATTACTATCAAATAGTACTAATATTAATAATATAATATTAATATCTTTTAATAATATTTTAATATATATATTAATATTAATCTATTAAGTAGACGTGGAAGAGGGTATTTTTTTAATTAGAAGAAAGAGTAAAAAATAAAATATACTCCTCTAAAATATTATCTCTCGACCTATACTATATAGATTAATGTTAAGATATATAAACTACTATTATCATTTAATATAATTAATTAAAAAATATGTGAAATCTAATATATTAAACCTCATTTAATATTTAATATAACAATTAATTAATTAAATATATATTCATTTGCAAGTTAACATAAATATCTTAAATATAATCTCCAAATACGTCCATACAATTTGAAAAACTTTCCATAGGAAGGCAAATTAATTCTTGTGGTTTGTCTTTTGGCATGTGGTGTATACAGAAATTCCTCTTGTGGATGAGCTTGACAACTTGGCAGCACGATCATTAAAGATAAAATATAATTTATTTTTCTTCTTTTTAACTCCTTATTTACCGTCTTATAGCGGGCGGGTGAAAAACAGCGGCGCTTTTTTTTAACTTTACGGTGGGTTGAAATTTCTTTTTTGTTTTGCCTAAGTTATAATCCCCATAAACCTGTAGATGAATTTAGCGGACATGATAAAGTTGGACAACCAAACGATTGACCTACCTATTGAATACGACATGACAGGTACGTTTTGCAGGGAGCTAATCAGACTGGATGGGAACCCCACCTTTTTTTTTTTTTGGACATCGACCGGGGAAATGCCGGTGGGCTTCGCCCATGTAGAATAAAGCTCTATTGGCCAATTATAATAATAGATGAACCATCCTCCAAGTTTTCTCCTTGACCCTTGTAAAGGTGTAATCCTTGGTCATAGTCTCATTAACTATCTAGGAAACAATCCATACTAATCTCTTTACCAAACCCCTTACCTGTCTCCAAAAAGCAAACCTTACAATACATGTATCTTCAATCTGTTAGCAATAACAAAGAAAATAAAATAAAGCCAAAAATGCTTCTCATACAAAGCATCATCTCAAAGTGAGAAGCTAACTTGAAATGATGGAAATTCCTCCATCCTCAGGTGCCACCGGTAACCAAAATTGGCTCAAAGTGCTAATCAACCAATAATAGCAGTAGAGGAAGTACTACAACCTTTTATAGAGGATTTTTAGATACAATAGACTCTTGATCAATCACTCTATCAATAAACACATATTTCAAGTCTTCCACTAGAGATATGTAATTCTCTTTATTGATATCCTTACCTACCATAGGTAAATACTTTCCAAAAATCTAGACAAGACAAATAATATGTGGGTCCATGAGCAAAATCTTATTCACCAATGTGACTCTCTATTCTAGAAATCACCAATCATTTACAATCTCCATAATAAGACATTAATGAACATTAACAAAATGAATTGCAACTAAAACTATAATCTCATACGTTGTAGATGACTAATTGTCCTTCAATTGTCACATTAAATGGCCATTTGAATATTTGCAATGCTTGAATCATTAAAAAATCTTTGATAACTGTACCCGATCATATTCCACCAAACTAATATTTTCAAATACATCCCCTTGTTTTTTCAAACCTACTTCAATGTTTCAAAGCATGAATAGCATGTAAAAATATCTAATGGCATTTTATTATATAATATTTCTAGAACATACTTTCTTACTCATATAAACTAGAGTCCATCTGAATTAGCCCGAGTCACTAATGCAACAACACTCTTGAAGAAAGTCAAATCAAATTTCCTCTCCGCGGGACAAAGTCTGTACTCCAGACCCGGTAAGGCGCTGACACTAATTTAGACCGTGTTGCTAGGCACACTCCTCCAAGAAAGCAAATTATTGTAGGCGATGCTTGAGTGCTTCAGGCATGAACGAATTTGGCACGCAACACTGTCCATACACAACTACGATTTCTCATTCACTACTCAAATCTTTACGGCCTTCGCCTTATGCCATCTTCCGTCATTGCACATCAAATATGGATTTTCATTTATCTCAAGGCAAGCTTCATATCTTTCTAATCGCTGATATCACAGGCCTATAATCACATTGGAATCATATCGTCGTGCCTTCCAAATGTTGTTCTTCCCTCTCACACCAAGTTCTTTTTTCCAACATTAACATTTAACATGCTACTCGAGTGCCTTCAACCCCATTAGGCGCGACTTGCTGTCTGCTTCACATGCCCATATGCGCGTTCCTCCATCTCCAATACGCCTTTACACAGCAAGGGAGAATCACATATTGCCCTACAGATTGCACTGCACGGGTACAATGTTTCAAATGAGCTTTGATACCATATGAAGGGAGTAATCTGAATATTGCGGTGAGTGCTTTATTAATTTTTTATAAGAACAAATACAAAATAAATAGGAGAATTGTGGGAGGAGGAGAGATGGACTTTATTAATTTTTTATGTGCTTTATTAATCACATTACTGCATGACCACCGTGGATGTAGATGCAAGTAACTAGCATAACTAATTAGTTAGCAATGTAATATTGCCAACATCTAGGACCATAGATTAGCATTGTAATTCACAGAAAATCAATTTTTAGGCATGTATATTGCAAACATGAATGATTGATAATTTTTTGTGATTTATATGCAAATTCTCAATGCATCTCTTATTTCTATTTATTTGTGCACAAACATTAATGATTGATATTTTTTTGTAATTTATAGGCAAATCCTTGATGCATCTCTGATTTCTTTTAGCACCTTTATGCATAAATATATATATCAAGGTTATGCCAATGGTTTGAACAACTTATAATTATGAAAACGCCTAATTTTTTCCTTTCAAAATTAAGAAAATGTCAACTTTCCTATAAATCACTAATGTATAAGTGTCTCTAAATTTTATTTGTGCATGAAATAGCTTGTTCATTGAGAACATTATGTGTGTTAAGTAGTTGTTTAGGCTCTAAAAAAAGTTTGGTATATCAACTAATTAAGATTTAGGTTTCACTTTATGTACTTAACTCTATTTTTCCTTAGCAAGCAATAACAACATATGTTAATTTATGTGAGACACCAAGATAACCAACCCTCTCTAGAAATTCACTTTAGCCCTAGGTAACTCACAACCTTAAAGTGATGATGGATATATTAGTTTTGATGATAATTGTAATGATAAGAATAACAAAACATATGTAACCATTGCACACAAGGCTATCAAAAAAAAAATATTCAGAAGAAAATAAAAAGAATATGAAATGCATAATATAACATTTAAGCTAGTTATTTAAAAATATTCACCACACTTGAAAACTTTATTTCACAATTTTTTCCACAAGCAAGCAATTTATGATAATATGTAACTCTCTATGTAACATAGTATTCTAATGAGTCATACTATCATGGGGGCCATGAATTTATATGATATCTCTTGATCCTATTGAGGTAGATCCCTGAATGGTGATCAACTTATTAAAAAATATCTTCATAGATATCTTTTACATGTTATGTATTGTGTTTCATCTTCTCACTATTGTTTTGGAACGCCCCACCATGCAAAACCCAAAGGACAACTAAAAATACAACAAATGTTTTTTTAAGAACATAGATAATAAACACTCAATTTACTAAAGCAATTAACATAGCTAATGATTACAAGTTAAACACCTAAGTCACTTGGGGTACACGAGGTGACATTACGTAATCTATCTCATAATAAAGTTGATAAAAGTAATTATCAATTCTACTAACGTAGCCCATTCATTCACATATCTTCATTTAAAGAGAAGCCAATGTTGTGGCAGACTTTTTTGCAAATGAAGGGGTAAAAAGCAAAGGACAATGCACTTGGCTGAACATTAGTGAATTAGGTGTTAATTTCCAATCCTTATTGAACTATGATGCATGACATGGGCAAGATAGGTGTCACCTCATTAATGATGATAGAACGGTGTAAGTACATCACTATCATTAGATTGCATGGAGCTGAGCTAATTAGCTTATCCTGTAAGCTTTCTTGGCATGCTTTGTGGGCTCACAAGTTTGGTGGGACCATTTTGAGTCAAAATTTTGTCTTTGTCTGCAATACTGTGCTCAATAAAATGGGAGGAGACAGAAAAAGAGTAGAGTCAGACAGCTTCGAGAGGCACACAAGAAACACTAAAGAGTGGAACAAAGTTAAAAGTGGGGCTTTACTCCCTTTTCTGGAAAAACTCCATGGGTCTAGTCTAGAAGCTACAAAGCATTTTGAGAAGAATTGGGACAATGGGGAAATAACCCTATTTGGCAATAAAGTTAAGCTTGCTGAAAATCTCATTGCTGAAGTGACTAGTATGTCCACTGAAGGACACAAATTTTTTTGGGATAGGATTTTCTTTGATGAAGTAGTGGTCAGGTTTCTGAAGAAAGACAAACAAAAATTGAAACTGGTGAAAGTTTCCAATAGTTACTTTGAGGTCGACACCATTAAAAATCTCTAGAGAAAAGTTCTTCGTGTCATAATGGAGTATATCACCTTGGATGATCACTTCACCAGGGTCTACAACTATCACTTTTCCTTGCTCAATCATTTTCGCTATAAGGTCAAGGTTTCTCTCCCTTACTATCTTCTCTTTTCCTTAAGAAAGAGTCTAGAAGACCATAAGAAAAACCCAAAAAGATATCTTATATTACATACTGGTCTGATTAGGTTAATTTTTTAACATTTCCAAAACATGTCAGCCCCTGCTAACCTAGATGTCTCTTTGGAATCCAAGGAGGATGACACTGAACCTAGCTGTTCGGGGAATGAACCTAATTTGAGTTTGATTAGGATGGCCCTGAATTTTCCCTCTGCCCAGACTAGCAAGAAAACCCAAATCTATAATCCCCAGTCTATTATAGTCAACCCTACTTCTAAGCATGGAAGCTCTACTCCTAAAGCCAAAGGTACCAGAAAGAATCTACCTATCAAAAACCTTGTTTCGTATTTTGAAGATTCTCCTGATTCTGAGGATTCTAGCACTAATAATAATTCTTCCTCTGATGTCCCATTGATGGACATAAATGTTAGAACTAGGTCCTCTGGAGCCTCTGACCCTACTAAAAGTTGCTTCAATCTTGATAGGGAACCTTCTGCTGATTTTCTGGGCATAGCTAGGAATAATGTTGTGGACCATTTTAGAATTTCTAAATGGGTCTTTCATGAAATTAATGACATGAAAATAAAAAATTGGGCCATCCATAGCAAATTGGAAGAAATGGGAGCTAAAGTTAATGTGTTATGCAAGGAGGTAGAGCGTAATGAAAACATTGCTAGTAAACAGATCCAGGACAATGTGGGTAAGGATAAAAGGATAAAAAATTGAATTGGAAAAATTGAAAAAGACTATGAAGACAATTGCAGAACAGAATAACAGGATGGCAAGACATAATGCCATCATTATCAACACTATGACTGAAAAATTGGATAAAGCTCAACAAGGGTCCTTGGTTGTTGATTTGGAAGAGGTGAAAGATAAAAACTAGGAAGAGGACTTTTGGATTTTGAAGAGAACCAAGGAAAATCTAAAAAGGAAGGCACCCCCCATGCTGCATATGATTCAAATTTTCAAGAAAGGTGTCCAGGATATGCAGGACCTGGAAGTCGAGACTGAGTCTATTTTGAAGACTCTGGGTTAGCTGCTGCTGGTTTTTTGGCCTGCGTTTCAGCTGGTTCTTTGATTAACCTTCCTGGCCTTTTTTGGTTGGCTGCTACTTTTTATGGTTTTTTCTATTATTGCACCCTATTTATTCTGCTGGACTTTTTTGTCCTTCTCTTTCTTTTGTTGTAAACTTGGTGGTTTTGGGTCCCTATAAAACCCATATTTACCTTTATAAAAAATAATGTGACAAGAATAAACCATACATGTATTCTTAATAAATTGTACTTGAAACTATAAAGAACATATATTCTTAGATATAACACAACATTAACGATATTTACAATTATAGTTCAAGAATGAATTACATAATGTGATTATACATTACATCAGTCTACATGTACATCTCATTGAGAAATTACTCAAGATTACATCATAAGTCTTCCCAACACATGGGGAAGTAACACATCACTACATAAAGTATAATTGAAGTACAAGTATACATCTGGAAACATATAAACTCTGTATCAAGTTGTCTCTACAAAACTCTGCACTGAAAGCTACAACTACAAGATAGGGAACCCAACGGGGTGTATAGCACATTCCACCCAACCACCCCCATGCTAGGAGTAAATAAGGAAGAATCCCCAACCAAGAACATCCAAACAAATACACAAGACTAAACTCCAAAACATGAAAAGATAGTGCACACATAAAGGGAACATAACATTAGAAGACCACTTCCAGAGGTTAGCAACAATTAACAACTCAAGGGAGTGCTAGAGGAGAGTGTCATCGCACAGTCCTACATGGGTTATCTTGACTGCTTTTCTCTAGGCGCTGGCCCCCATATATGGTTATCCTAATAGCCTCTCTAGGTGTTGGCCCCATAGGGTGACTTGTGTAGAACTGTTAACCTCTCATGGAGTAGTGGCAACGATCTTTCCAACCATGACCTTCTTATCCCACCTTTCGTCTATGAAATCCCTAATAAGTGGACGAGGCATCCACAATTATCTTGTTAATATTTAACTACCCACCCCCTAATTAATTAATTAGGTTATCACTTATTACTCTAACTCTAATGTGGGTTATCCTAACAACCCCTTTGTGCATCGGTGCCCACGTAGAGCCACTCTCCCTAGAAACTTAAAACATAACATCAAATTCCAAGGGGTTGTACCAACACGAACATTGAACCACAAAATAGAACAACTGGGAGGCAAAACCATCCTTCCAAAAGTCATATAAATCAATTCCCATAAAAATGATACAACTCAAATGTAAACTCAAAATCACAACTATAGTCAAAATAGAGACAAGGATCAAATTAAAAGATCATAATTATAACATCATTTCCCCATGCCTCTGGAAGTCCCTAACAAGAAATTTAAGCTCTTATGAAAGGATAACTAACTTAAGGGTTTCTCTCACATGACATAACCCAATTAAGTGAAAATCTCAAATGGCTCAACCAAAATTTCTAGAGTAAATAGTTACATACACAAGTATGCTATAATTCAAACCACACCACTTAACATATTTCTTTGCACAACTTTACCAAGACATGTAAACAATTGATTCATCCAAAAAAATCAATCCACTTTATTTAATCAACAATGCTTGTTTCCAATTAAATCAATCACACCATAATATGCAACTTGCAATTTAAACCATCATCCAACTTTTCCATTAAATGAACATATATAAAATATATATTTTTATATATACATATATATGTGTATACACACGCTATTTATGCATCTATATATATATACATATATATACATATATATATATTATACATTTAAAATCACATATTTAAATTAACATTATAAAAATAACCACATAATCATAACCCACATATATATATTAATACCAAATAACAAATTAAATCGAATTTAATTTATTAAATTTAATCTTTAAATAATAAATAAAAATGAATTTAAAAAAAAAATTAAAAAAGAATTGACACAGCCTTGGAGGACTACGTACCTCCTTATGTGGGGAGGCCGCAACCCCACCATGGTTGTGCCTAGTAGCCTACAACTGTTGTGTGCAGCCGTGGTGGCTATGTACAACCCATGGGGAGCGGGGAGGTACGACATCAGCTAACCCCCCCATATAAATATTATAATTTATTTATTTTTTCAATTTTTTTTTATATAACATCTCAAAAATTTACACAGAAGATTTTCCTACAAAAATTGTTAGGAAATTTTTCACAGAGGTTTTTTTTAAAAAAAATTCTAGCTAAACTATCTAATTTGGAAAAAAAATTTAAATCATATTCTTCTATAAGCAATCTAGATATGGTTTTTCCCCAATTTTATTAGGAAGGTTTTTGAATCCAAAACCTAAGAGATTTCAAAATATCTCTATTGTTTTTCCTCTGTGTTTTTCTATTGTTTTAAAAATAATCTTTTACGAGGTTCTCTAGTTTCACTATAAAGTTTTCTGCAAAAGCAGTAAAATAATCACGACAAAACTTCATACACAAAAGTCATCTACAAATTTTCTACAGAGAAGCTTTTAACAAACTTTTCTACAGAGAAGCTTTTAACAAACTTTTCTACAAAGAAGCTTTCAAAAAACTTTTCTACAGAGGATTTTAACTAATTCATGGAAATTTCCAACAATCTTTCCAATTTTACAAACAAAGCTTCTACAAAATAATCATTTCCTCTTGTACAGACAATTTCTCAACTTCTACAAAATTAACAAAATTTCTACAGAATAAAATTTGTACAGGAAATATTTTCAAAACAATAGAATAACTAAATAAATAGTAAAGGTACATGTTTTCTTGAAGCTTGAAGAAATGAGGGTTGGAGCAAAGCTTCACCTTTAGAGTTCAATTTCCAAAGCCCTTTCTAAAATCTCCACTTCCAGAAAGATGCAAAATATGAGCCCAAAAATATATTCTTGAAAACCTCCTCTAATTTTTAACCAAAAACCAAAAAATACAATTCTCTAGCCAATTTCCTCTATGAAGTGACTTCTTTCCTTTCATAGTTAAGGCCAATATTCTCTCTGAGAATATTTTTTAACAAGAGTTTTGCATTCAATTTCCACTCACTCTCATAACCATTCTCAATATCTTTTAACTAACTTTTAGTTATCTTCTTTTGATAATAATAAAGAATTTATGCTATTTAATTAATTTAAAAATTCAAAAATTAATATCTTTTACTTTATGCAAATTTAAAATTCCAATTTGCATAATAGCATCTAAAATTCATATTTAAACTATTCACTCAATCAAGAAAATTTAATCAATTAACTTAACTACAATTACCTGCAAATAATTATATCAACTAAATAACATTAATTAGTCACACATAAAATAAAGATTAATTAAATAACAAACATCTACAAACTAAAATAAATAATCAACACTAACCCATACTAAAACAAAGATGAGGTTGAGACAATGACACCGTGGGACTCACAACAAGGTGAGGAACTTGGGATGGGGACACTTCCTTATCAACTCCCTTTTCAACATCATACCCATTGGGTTTATGAGACATGCTCAAACCTGAAAAGCAAGTGGAGTCAGTGTCCTATACCTGCATCCCACATAAAAACAAACATCAAGTAGCATGTAAATCTCCATTACAGACACATCGTGAAAGGTAATCGTAGGGAAATAGGGCACTCGTGAGCGAGTGATACTACTTCATCCTTTCACCAAGACTCACTAGTAAACACATCAAAATCCATAGGAACATTAAATCGCAACATCACCGCATATAGTATTTAAAGAAATCTATAACATAACCAAATAACATAATTACCATGTAATGTATCATCAAGAATCATAAGTAATATTATCTACTTCAAACCAACTAAACTATGAAACCACACACAACCAAAATGGTGAACTAATCACCATCACAAACCAAGTACAAAATCAACACAAAAGAGTATCAGCAACACGAGGGGTATTACATATTATAATGAGTCATACTATCATGGGGGCCATGAGTTTATATGATATATCTTGATCCTATTGAGGTAGACCCCTGAATGGTGATCAACTTATTAAAAGATATCTCCATAGATATCTTTTACATGTTATGTATTATGTTTCATCTTCTCACTATGGGAAAGGTGGTTGTTCTATTTTGTAGCATACATGTATTCATGATTTCTCTAGTTGAGAATAGAAGTACCTTGGTATCTTTCTTGTTCATCCATTGTGATCACACATAGGAAAATATTTACACTCAAAATACCATTTATGATTAGATTCTTATGCACATATATTTTTATGTTGTAAGGATTAGTTTTTTCTATCTATTTTTTAAATATCCTTTATTTGTGTGGACCTCTCTGTGAAACACATAAAATCTAGGACACATTAAAATACTAATTACACTCTAAATTTATGTGTAGTTTGAACTTGTTGAGTTTATTTATTACTATAATTGTACTACATGTAGTTCTTATATTTTTCCTTTTACATTGGTATGCTTGTTAATATAGATTTGCATGTACACCAAATTAGGTATAAAATATAGACGTGAAAAGTGTCTTCATTGCGATTTCCTCCTTTATTTTACACCATATTATGTGTTTTTTCATTGCACTTATCCCTAATAAATGATTTTCTTTGATTTAGTCATCTCACAACTTTCACTTAGTTCTACACTAAGATACACCATTTATTGTCATTTAGAATAGTCATGTCTCTTAGATCATTAATTTATTTAACTAGTTCACAACTACATAGGTTTCTTTGACTTAGTTCAAGGTTGAACATGCTACCATCACTCTTGGTTTAGATTTAAATTTAATGATATCCCTAGGTTTATTCAATTAAACAACTAGTTTTTATTTGTTGATTCCCCCACTAAAAAGCTTAAATTGTGTATTTAGGACTCATATAAAGGACAATAGTCCAAGTCATTTTGAGCACCATATATGCAACCATCTAGATTAGGATAATCATTGTGCATCCACTATCACATAAAAAAAGGGGCATCTGACAAATTCATTTCCAACAATTCATCGAAGGAAAATTCACCATCAGTAATTCACTGTCATGGAAAATTCACTGATGGA
Source organism: Sequoia sempervirens (assembly GCA_007258455.2). Classification (NCBI taxonomy): domain Eukaryota; kingdom Viridiplantae; phylum Streptophyta; class Pinopsida; order Cupressales; family Cupressaceae; genus Sequoia; species Sequoia sempervirens. Next base: position 106,610,326 of record VDFB02058242.1, read on the forward strand.
AAATTCACCACCAAGTAAAATTCACCGCTAGCAATTCACCAAGTTTTTGAAATATATATTAAAAAATATTGGTGAATTATTGGTGGTGAATTTTACTTGGCTATGAATTTTGCATCCATGAATTTTCCATGGTGGTGAATTGTTGGCTATAAATTTTCCTATGATGAATTGATGGTGATGAATTTTCCTAAAGCCAGAAAAAAGATCACTCATTAGTCACACCTTTGTTGGAACTCAATCTTTTGGATAAGTTATCACATTGACATCACCTCTTATATAAATAAATTTTAGAATCCTTACTTCTTCCACTTAGTTTATCAATTTGATGCTCATTGCACTTCACCAATTGCATGAAGTCTCAAACACTTAAAATCATTATGTTGCAACATTGTCAATTACTTACACATGCATTAGATACACTTCTTGATGTGTTTTTGTCATTGTTTTAAAATCATTAAATCAATTAATGAGGCTTGACTATAGTTGGGGAAGTCTTAAGGATTACCCATAGCCATAGAAAGTTACAAAGATGCTTCTCAACACCATCGAGTTTTCCATTCATAAGTGCAAGTATAGGCAATCACCTTAAGAAAACATTAAAACTCTAATTTATTAGAGTTTAGAGCTGCAAAGGAGGTTCAATGTCACATTTTCTACGTTATGTATACACTTAGGAGGTTTAGGATTACCTTTTATGATCTCTATTCAAGTCCACATAGTTTGAAATTTCATATTACATATTCATATCTATTATCTATTATGAAAATCTTGTCTTAAATTCCAAATATTAAATCTTTAATAAAGTTAAATCAATCTCCCTTTATTAATATAAACCTTTATTTGATTATTATTTCTATTTTGATTTTATATCCAAGTACACACCTTAACTGATTTAGTTCTCTTGGAATACTTCATTATAAGAATGTAACATTTAGACTTCTTCAACATGTTTTAGACTTCCATGTTTTTAATTAAAATACACAGGAAACAAGAATCATAGCATTCATGTTTTATAATTTATTAACATTTTATGCATTCATGTCAGTGTGCCCTACAATCACGTTTTCAACCTCGTTATACTTGTTGGGTTGCGGGCCTATTGATTACATTCTCCTTGTCTTCATTGATATATTCTCTTTGTCAAAGTGAAAACAACGATAATAGTATTATATAATTTGTTATGCCTATTACAGCTGTGAAAGGCGGGGCAACGGGCCAAACCATTTCTTTTAGTTTTGGGTATGGCCATCACATAATATGCTTCTCAATTTTCTTTCGCCAGCTGTTAAAGCGTCCTGACAACAAAAGAAGATGAGGAATAACTTCGTCTGGAAACAAAGAAATTTTCCACAAAGTAGAACATATATCCAGAAGGTGTGCGAATTTCCTTGTCAGAATGTTGTGTAGGGGACGTTTGAAGCATCCCAATGCTCTTTGGAAAGACTTCTTATCCAATATCATGAGATAGGCAACCTATAAAGCACTCACTGCGAACTCGGGAGACATATCTCATCTTTACCATGGGCTGCTGTGCGTCAAAGGAATCTAAGCAGGAGTCGCCGCCGTCTCCTCCCCCTTCTCGTCTGTCACCGTCCGTTCCGTCTTCGCAGCCGCCGAAACCACCAGCTCCGTCGCGACAATCTGAGCGGCCGTCGGCCACGGTGGAAAGCTGTATCAATCGCTTTCAGACCATCGAAAATGAGGCCGACGTTGATTATGTGATCGATCTCATCGACAAGCTGCTGCAGTCTCTTCTAAACAGGGTTAGCATAGATTCAGCTTCAACTGTAATTAGAATAAATGTTCTTTTGTTTTTTTTTCGTTTACTCAGTGTTGTCATGTTTGTAAATGAAGTCAAGCACTTCAGAACCTTTTTCCAGTACACTGAAGGGTAGAGAGAATTCAGTATGGAGTTCCCTTCTCCAAAGTGGGTCTACATTTCTTGAGTTTTTGAATAACAATATTCAGTTGGAGAAGGTAATTGAAATTTTAATTTCATTCTGACAATATTGGCCAACAGCATGTGTAAATTATATGAGAGGAATTGGAATTTACAGTGATTGTATTTACAGGGAGACGAAGTAAGGAGAGAAGATCTAGCACGAATATTACATGATGCGGGTGAGGTGCATTGGGTAGTAGGAGCGCTATCCATTATAGCTTTTCTGTTAGAAGAGATTGGTCAAGTCTCTGAAAACCAGAGTGAATGCATAGAACTCTTAAGTCAAATGGTTAAGCTTTTTGGGTATATAAAATTGTTGAATTATGATAAGCCAGAAGAAGAAAAGATATTGAGTGAGGCGATTATATTGATTGTCGAAGGATCCATGATGTGCGCTTCTCAATTAAAGTCTAGAAATCTGTTCAGGTAAAATGCGTGTTTTTATTACAGTTTTGAATTTTATGTGAATTCTACTACGATGATCGTCAATTATGCCCGCTTATTGTAATTGAAATTATCTGGACAGCAGTTTTTCTAAGGCTTCTGTGGACTCCATAACCTTGATCGCTTTACAATCAAAGATAAGTCAGTTGCATCTTCGAGTAAAACCTGAGCAGCCTGTTGTCTCCCCTCCATGGAAGCCCATTTATCCAGATTATGCAGGTAAATATACATAAATCTTTTATGCTAGTCTGTAGTTTATCCTATTCATGCAAATTCTATGCAAGACGGTAGTCTTTATTTTTCCTAATTTTCTCCGCATGCAAACTGGCAAAATTTACAAATTTTATTTTATTCTAACAACAAACCCTATCATCTCAAAATATTTAAACTATATTTATAGTCATGTTGGCATCACCATTTGCATATGTTGTTATTAGCTTACTATTCTCTGTGTACTCATCGGCAGTTGGCATCCAAAAGCAGAAAGAACAAGTAATAAAGTTGCTGGAAATGAAAAGAGAAAACAAGCCTTCATTAGCTCTAGTTATTCATGGATTTGGGGGCATAGGAAAGACTACGCTCGCTGCTGCTGTTATTGCAGACTTGGATCTTACAGATTACAATTACTGGGGAGTTGAAATCCAAGAAAAATGCTCCATGAATGGCATAAAATGTATGCAGCAGCATATATTGAAAGATGCCTTCCCAGCATATGCGTATGACAGGAATACAACATTGAAAAATACTGCAGAGGGCCGGGATCATCTCACCGCCGCTTTCCAAGCACATGGAAATAAGCCAGTATTTCTTCTTATTGATAACGCTATTCCCGCAGAACACTTGAAAGAGCTTTTCCCAAAACGCTTACAGCCCTTCCGAAAGGGAGCAGAATAGTGGTCACAACTCGAGATTTGGGTGTGATGGATTTGCTCAAAGATGCAGGCCTTGCATGTTGTGAGCATCGTGTGGATACTCTACCCCGGCAAGAGGCAACCAAAATTTTGCTCAGAGATTTCAGTCCTGATAATACCAGACACAAGGACAACGTGCGAAAAGCCCTTCAGATTTGTGCTGGGATTCCGTTAGTCTTAGAAATTGTTGGTGCTCATTTGCGCAAGCAGAACTACATGGGAGAGAAATGTACGCAAATGTTCGAAGCTTTGGATAGAGGAAATATCAGAGAAGAAGATCTGAGCCAACGCATAGTTACTTTCGTCTATGATAAGCTGGAGCCGTCTAAGCAAGAAGCGTTTCTGGATATTTGCTGCTTCTTTGCTAACTGGAGTCGCCGTGATGTAGAGAACATTGTTGGAGCAGAGTTAGTCACACTTCTGGAAGAGGCGGCTTTGTTCAAGACGTCCAACAAAGGCAAGGTTATTGTTCATGATATCATCCGAGCAAAATGGCTGAGTATGTCTGAATCCAGTAGAATTATGGATATACAATCTTGGTTCGAAGTTGCAGATGACAATCAGGTATGTCTTTGCATTCGTATACTGGTACAGGGTAAGAACGTAATGTTAAGTACTAGTATTAATGAAATGCATAATGTGTTTGCACTTTACAGAGGCTCGGTCAAATTAAAGGAGTTTGGCTTAGTGGAGAGGATTCTGAATCTGGGTGTGAACTTGATGAGAAGCACATTATTTCGATGAGAAAGCTGTTGAGAGTTGTGGCCTTGGGGAACAAGATAAATGTATCACGATCACGCCAAAAGACACCCGAATTTAAAGAACTGAGATTTCTCAGTCTAGGCGGCGACATCTCTGCTTTATGGCCAGTGAATTTAGAGTCCCTTGAGCAGTTGGCCGTGTTCCACGGCCCTGTCTTTAAGGACGGTGTGACTTTGTATCAGGTGAGTCCTTCCTCATTTCTTATAATTTGTTATATTTAATTGTTTGTTTAGATTAGGAAAGTATTCTTTAAAATGGAATCAACATATGAATGCAGTTACCCAGGAATCTACGGGTGATGAAAGCCACCGCACAGTCTCATGAACTGGCAAATTCGGAGAAGGCCCCCGCCAGAGTCATCCTAAATTCTTCATTGGAGGAACTGGATTTTAACAGAACTGAAAAGTCTACAGAGAGTACCCCAATGTCTTGATCACTTAACTGGCCTCAAGGTATTTATACTAGATGAATGGGATAAACTGCAGGAGCTGTCTGAGCAGGTATGTGAACTGCATTCATTATGTAAATTGAGCATCTGTGGTGGCAATTCATTGAAAAATCTGCCAAATACGTTTGGGCAATTAAGTTCTTTAGAGGAGCTGATCTTAAATAAGTAATTACTCCCGCATGCAGAAAATCTAGGAATAATCTGAGTCAGAGTCAGTTTGTTTTTCAGTTTAATTAGAAAAATCAGTCATAGTTCAGTTTGCATGAAGTAGGTTGCCGGAAGCTACTTAGAAAGTCTAAAATAAATCCAATCGAGTTCTGTTGTAATGCAGAAGTTTTTTGTTCAATAAAAGATCAGAGCCGCAGCTCTATTTTGGTGTGAATATTTTGTTTTTCTTTCGACTCTGCCTTTCTAACAGAGTGGTATCAGAGCTAGGCGATGGATAAATGATTTCAGAAGATTGAAAGCTAGATGCTAATCGCTAAGATTTGTGGAGAGCTCCTGTTTGTTGCAGAGATATAGAAGATCCATTGGAGATTGCTGTTAGAAGCCCAGATCCGTTGCAGTTTTGTTAGATGCGAAGCTGTGAGGAGATTGAACATTAAATTGCTGTCAATTTTAGAAGACGTCGTAAGGAGAAAGGAAGTGTTGATCACAGATAAAGTTGTTGCCAATAGACATTGCAAGATCGCCGCATTGTAAGCCAAATTCGCTGGATAAGTTGAGCACGAGCAGGGTTGGAGATCAAGCGGATTGTTCAGCAGAAGATCCCTTTGAAGAACCCAAAATAATTTGAGGAACATGGCTTCAGCCAGCAGAGATTATGTTCAGCTGCAGCTTCCACCGCTCACAGGGAAGAACTATGATGTGTGGGCCATTAAGATGGAGACTCTGTTACGAGCTCAAGATGTTTGGGATTACATTAAGACTGGATATCCTGAACCTGTAGATGACGCAACGGAACAAGCTCTCACAAATGCACAGAAGGACCAATTGAGGTTAAACAGAAAGAAGAATGCACATGCATTGCATCTTATTCAACAAGCAGTGGATGAAGTTATATTCCAGAAAATCATGACCACGAAATCGGCAAAGACAGCATGGGAGATATTGGCAACGAGCTATCAAGGTATGACCAAAGTAAATACTGTTAAGTTGCAGAATACTAGGAGAGAATTTGAAAGCCTGCAAATGAAAGAAACAGAGAATATCGATTCATTCATGAATCGGGTTTTGATCATTGTAAATCAGTTAAAAGTATATGGTGACGAGATTAAAGATCAAACAGTGGTTGAGAAAATTCTCAGATCTCTATCTACAAAATTTGATGCGATAGTACCAGCTATTGAAGAAGCCAAGAATTTGGCTACACTGTCAGTTGATGAATTGATGGGATCACTTCTATCCCATGAGGCTAGAATAGACAGAAATAAGAAGGATTCCTCCATAGAAACTGCTTTTAAAAGTCAGGTTTCTATCTCAAGAGACAGAGGTCGAGGTAGAGGTAGATCAAGAGGCAGAGGTCGAGGCAGAAGATATGGCAGTCAGAGAGATGGCAAAGAAGAGCGAGAACAAGAGAGTGGAAGCAATAGTAGAAGCTTCAACAGTAATCAAAGATTCAATAAATCAAAGGTGAAATGTTACTATTGTAATAAATTTGGTCACTATGCACGGGATTGCAAGAAGATGGCTGATCAAGGAAAGCAGAGTGCAAATGTAACTACAGAAAGTAATGATTCCCTGTTCTTAGCTTGTAATACAATGCATGAATCTGCTGATAACATTTGGTTATTAGACAGTGGTTGCAGTAACCACATGACTGGCAACAAGAATCTGGTTGTAGATCTAGATGAATCGGTCAAGACAGAGGTAAAATTGGGGACTGACAAGACTGTGGATGTAAATGGCAAAGGAGCAGTCAACATACTGACCAAGCAAGGGGATCAGAAGACAATTTCAGAGGTATACTATGTTCCAGGTTTGAAACATAATTTGATTAGTGTTGGTCAATTGATGGAGAAAGGATATAGAGTTATTTTTGAGGGACATGATTGTCTCATATATGACAAACCTCCAAGCAAGCAGCTGATAGCGAAGGTGCAAATGACGAATAACAGATTGTTCCCTCTGGTCATGAAGTACAGAAATCAGGTCAATTCTTTTGCTCAAAAGGCTGCATGTGTTGATGATTATTGGTTATGGCACTTTCGGTTTGGACATTTGCATTTCTCTGGTTTGAGATTATTGCAGCAAAAAGAGATGGTTAGAGGATTACCTCCCATCCAAGAACCCTCCAGTATCTGTGAATGTTGTATCTTGGGAAAGCAGCACCGTGAAAGTTTTCCGAGAGGAGTTGCATACAGAGCAAAGAAGCCATTGGAGCTGGTTCATACAGACTTGTGTGGACCCATGCAGACCCAGTCGCTTGGTGGAAGTTATTACTTCCTCACATTTATTGATGATTTCAGTAGAAAGACGTGGATTTATTTTTTGAAGCAGAAGTCTGAGACTTTTGAAAAATTCAAAGAATTCAAAGCCCTAGTAGAGAATCAGAGTGACAGTCAGATCAAAGTATTGAGATCAGATCGTGGTGGAGAATATGATTTGAATGCATTTCATGCCTATTGCAAACATGGAATTAGAAGGCAATTTACAACCAGCTATACACCACAGCAAAATGGTGTAGCAGAGAGGAAGAACAGAACAATTATGAACATGGCAAGGAGTATGTTGAAAGGAAGAAATTTGTCAAATGAGTTCTGGGCAGAAGCAGTTGCATGTGCTGTTTATGTGTTAAATAGATCTCCTACAAAAAGTGTGATGAACAAAGTTCCACAAGAAGCATGGTCAGGTATGCCTTGTAGTGTATCTCATTTTAGAGTGTTTGGATGCATAGGATATGCACATGTACCTAGAGAACTAAGAGGCAAGTTAGATGATAAAAGTGAAAAGTGTATATTTATTGGGTATAGTGAGCATTCAAAAGCATATAAATTATATAACCCTGTCACCAAAAAGACTATAATCAGCAGAGATGTGGTGTTCAAAGAACAAGAGTCATGGAATGGGAGTGTAGACAAAACTATTGATGCAACAATACCACACATAGAAGAAGAAGATGTAGCAGAAAATGAGCAGCAAAGATCACACGAAATGACACCAATCAGGGACATGCCAACAAGGACTCCACGATATTCTGAACAACATGGATCATCAAGAAGGTCAATAGATCAGAATATTCCCAGCTATCAGGCAAGTAATGAGTCAAGTAATGGTAAGAGGAAAATGAGAAGTTTGCAAGATATTTAAGAGGATTTAGATATTAGTTCGAATTTTGCATTATTGTCATTTCAACCCTCATCATTTGAAGAAGCTGTCAAAGACAAGAAATGGGTGAAAGCAATGGATGAAGAAATAAAATCTATAGAGAAAAATGATACTTGGAATTTGGTTGAGTTACCTAAAGATAAAAAACCCATTGGTGTGAAATGGATCTATAAGACGAAGTTGAATGAAAAAGGAGAGGTTGACAGATTCAAAGCAAGGCTTGTAGCAAAAGGGTTCTCTCAGCAACCAGGAATAGACTTTGGAGAAACCTTTGCTCCTGTAGCCAGGTTGGATACGATAAGAGCAGTCTTGGCAATAGCAGCTTCGAAAAAGTGGAAAGTGTATCAGATGGATGTCAAATCAGCCTTTTTAAATGGCATTCTTGAAGAGGAAATCTATGTGCAACAACCTTCAGGTTATGAAGTTGAAGGTCATGAAGACAAAGTTTACAGACTGAAGAAAGCGCTCTATGGACTTAAACAAGCTCCAAGAGCTTGGTATAGTAGAATTGACAGTTATATGATTAGCAATGGATTTAGCAGAAACAACAGTGAACCAACTTTGTACACAAAGGTAAATCAGCATGGGAAAATTTTGATTGTTTGTTTATATGTAGATGATATGATTTATACAGGTGATTTTGAACTAGATCAGTTTAAAGCAGCAATGAGTAAAAAATTTGAAATGACAGATCTTGGTCTTATGAAATATTTTCTTGGCATAGAAATTGAGCAATCAGAGAAAGGGATTTTTATTTGTCAAGGTAAATATGCAAAAGAATTGTTGAAAAGATTCAGAATGGAAAGTTGCAAACCTGCACCTACACCAGTTGCAACAGGTACAAAGTTGAGTAAGGATGATGAAAGTTCATATGTAAATCCAACTCTGTTCAAAAGATTGGTTGGCAGTCTTATGTACCTCACAGCTACAAGACCGGATATCATGCATGGAGTTAGTCTGATTTCTAGATTTATGGAGTCACCAAAAGACTCACATTGGAAAGCTGGCAAAAGGATTCTGAGATACATAGCAGGAACTACAAATTGTGGCATATTGTATGCGAACACAGAAAAGAAAGCATTGGTTGGATATACTGATAGTGATTTTGCAGGGAGTTTGGATGATAGGAAAAGTACTTCCGGTTATGTGTTTCATCTTGGTTCAGGAGTAATCTCATGGGCATCTAAGAAGCAGCCCATTGTGACACTTTCATCAGCAGAAGCTGAATATGTAGCAGCTACAGCAGCAGCGTGTCAAGCAGTATGGTTACGCAGAGTTTTGGATGGACTTCAGCAGAAACAAGAAGGATCAACAACAATTTTCTGTGACAACAATTCAGCCATTGCACTATCGAAGAATAATGTGTACCATCAGAAGAGCAAACATATAGATACAAGATACCATTTTATAAGAGAACTTGTGAACAATGGAGAAATTTATTTAGAGCCTTGTAAATCAGATGATCAGTTGGCTGATATATTTACGAAGCCATTAGCAAAAGATGTATTTGAATTTCATAGAGATAATTTGGGCATTGTGAAAGTTGATGTAATCAGCGGGTAGTAATTAAGAGGGAGTGTTAAAATAAGTAATTACTCCCGCATGCAGAAAATCTAGGAATAATCTGAGTCAGAGTCAGTTTGTTTTTCAGTTTAATTAGAAAAATCAGTCATAGTTCAGTTTGCATGAAGTAGGTTGCCGGAAGCTACTTACAAAGTCTAAAATAAATCCAATCGAGTTCTGTTGTAATGCAGAAGTTTTTTGTTCAATAAAAGATCAGAGCCGCAGCTCTATTTTGGTGTGAATATTTTGTTTTTCTTTCGACTCGCCTTTCTAACAGAGTGGTATCGAGCTAGGCGATGGATAAATGATTTCGAGAAGATTGAAAGATAGATGCTAATCGCTAAGATTTGTGGAGAGCCCCGTTTGTTGCGAGGATACTAGAAGATCCATTGGAGATTGTTGTTAGAAGCCCGATCCGCTTGCGTTTGTTAGATGGAAGCCGTGAGGAGGATTGAACATTAAATTGCAGCCAATTTTAGAAGACGTCGTAAGGAGAAAGGAAGTGTTGATCACAGATAAAGTTGTTGCCAATAGACATTGCAAGATCGCCGCATTGTAAGCCAAATTCGCTGGATAAGTTGAGCACGAGCAGGGTTGGAGATCAAGCGGATTGTTCAGCAGAAGATCCCTTTGAAGAACCCAAAATAATTTGAGGAACATGGCTTCAGCCAGTGAGATTATGTTCAGCTGCAGCCTTCCACGCTCACAGGGAATAACTATGATGTGTGGGCCATTAAGATGGAGACTCTGTTACGAGCTCAAGATGTTTGGGATTACATTAAGACTGGATATCTTGAACCTGTAGATGACGCAATGGAACAAGCTCTCACAAATGCACAGAAGGACCAATTGAGGTTAAACAGAAAGAAGAATGCACATGCATTGCATCTTATTCAACAAGCAGTGGATGAAGTTATATTCCAGAAAATCATGACCACGAAATCGGCAAAGACAGCATGGGAGATATTGGCAACGAGCTATCAAGGTATGACCAAAGTAAATACTGTTAAGTTGCAGAATACTAGGAGAGAATTTGAAAGCCTGCAAATGAAAGAAACAAAGAATATCGATTCATTCATGAATCGGGTTTTGATCATTGTAAATCAGTTAAAAGTATATGGTGACGAGATTAAAGATCAAACAGTGGTTGAGAAAATTCTCAGATCTCTATCTATAAAATTTGATGCGATAGTACCAGCTATTGAAGAAGCCAAGAATTTGGCTACACTGTCAGTTGATGAATTGATGGGATCACTTCTATCCCATGAGGCTAGAATAGACAGAAATAAGAAGGATTCCTCCATAGAAACTGCTTTTAAAAGTCAGGTTTCTATCTCAAGAGACAGAGGTCGAGGTAGAGGTAGATCAAGAGGCAGAGGTCGAGGCAGAAGATATGGCAGTCAGAGAGATGGCAAAGAAGAGCGAGAACAAGAGAGTGGAAGCAATAGTAGAAGCTTCAACAGTAATCAAAGATTCAATAAATCAAAGGTGAAATGTTACTATTGTAATAAATTTGGTCACTATGCACGGGATTGCAAGAAGATGGCTGATCAAGGAAAGCAGAGTGCAAATGTAACTACAGAAAGTAATGATTCCCTGTTCTTAGCTTGTAATACAATGCATGAATCTGCTGATAACATTTGGTTATTAGACAGTGGTTGCAGTAACCACATGACTGGCAACAAGAATCTGGTTGTAGATCTAGATGAATCGGTCAAGACAGAGGTAAAATTGGGGACTGACAAGACTGTGGATGTAAATGGCAAAGGAGCAGTCAACATACTGACCAAGCAAGGGGATCAGAAGACAATTTCAGAGGTATACTATGTTCCAGGTTTGAAACATAATTTGATTAGTGTTGGTCAATTGATGGAGAAAGGATATAGAGTTATTTTTGAGGGACATGATTGTCTCATATATGACAAACCTCCAAGCAAGCAGCTGATAGCGAAGGTGCAAATGACGAATAACAGATTTTTCCTCTGGTCATGAAGTACAGAAATCAGGTCAATTCTTTTGCTCAAAAGGCTGCATGTGTTGATGATTATTGGTTATGGCACTTTCGGTTTGGACATTTGCATTTCTCTGGTTTGAGATTATTGCAGCAAAAAGAGATGGTTAGAGGATTACCTCCCATCCAAGAACCCTCCAGTATCTGTGAATGTTGTATCTTGGGAAAGCAGCACCGTGAAAGTTTTCCGAGAGGAGTTGCATACAGAGCAAAGAAGCCATTGGAGCTGGTTCATACAGACTTGTGTGGACCCATGCAGACCCAGTCGCTTGGTGGAAGTTATTACTTCCTCACATTTATTGATGATTTCAGCAGAAAGACGTGGATTTATTTTTTGAAGCAGAAGTCTGAGACTTTTGAAAAATTCAAAGAATTCAAAGCCCTAGTAGAGAATCAGAGTGACAGTCAGATCAAAGTATTGAGATCAGATCGTGGTGGAGAATATGATTCGAATGCATTTCATGCCTATTGCAAACAACATGGAATTAGAAGGCAATTTACAACCAGCTATACACCACAGCAAAATGGTGTAGCAGAGAGGAAGAACAGAACAATTATGAACATGGCAAGGAGTATGTTGAAAGGAAGAAATTTGTCAAATGAGTTCTGGGCAGAAGCAGTTGCATGCGCTGTTTATGTGTTAAATAGATCTCCTACAAAAAGTGTGATGAACAAAGTTCCACAAGAAGCATGGTCAGGTATGCCTTGTAGTGTATCTCATTTTAGAGTGTTTGGATGCATAGGATATGCACATGTACCTAGAGAACTAAGAGGCAAGTTAGATGATAAAAGTGAAAAGTGTATATTTATTGGGTACAGTGAGCATTCAAAAGCATATAAATTATATAACCCTGTCACCAAAAAGACTATAATCAGCAGAGATGTGGTGTTCAAAGAACAAGAGTCATGGAATGGGAGTGTAGACAAAACTATTGATGCAACAATACCACACATAGAAGAAGAAGATGTAGCAGAAAATGAGCAGCAAAGATCACAAGAAATGACACCAATCAGGGACATGCCAACAAGGACTCCACGATATTCTGAACAACATGGATCATCAAGAAGGTCAATAGATCAGAATATTCCCGCTATAGTCAAGTAATGGTAAGAGGAAAATGAGAAGTTTGCAGGATATTTATGAAGATTTAGATATTAGTTCGAATTTTGCATTATTGTCATTTCAACCCTCATCATTTGAAGAAGCTGTCAAAGACAAGAAATGGGTGAAAGCAATGGATGAAGAAATAAAATCTATAGAGAAAAATGATACTTGGAATTTGGTTGAGTTACCTAAAGATAAAAAACCCATTGGTGTGAAATGGATCTACAAGACGAAGTTGAATGAAAAAGGAGAGGTTGATAGATTCAAAGCAAGGCTTGTAGCAAAAGGGTTCTCTCAGCAACCAGGAATAGACTTTGGAGAAACCTTTGCTCCTGTAGCCAGGTTGGATACGATAAGAGCAGTCTTGGCAATAGCAGCTTCGAAAAAGTGGAAAGTGTATCAGATGGATGTCAAATCAGCCTTTTTAAATGGCATTCTTGAAGAGGAAATCTATGTGCAACAACCTTCAGGTTATGAAGTTGAAGGTCATGAAGACAAAGTTTACAGACTGAAGAAAGCGCTCTATGGACTTAAACAAGCTCCAAGAGCTTGGTATAGTAGAATTGACAGTTATATGATTAGCAATGGATTTAGCAGAAACAACAGTGAACCAACTTTGTACACAAAGGTAAATCAGCATGGGAAAATTTTGATTGTTTGTTTATATGTAGATGATATGATTTATACAGGTGATTTTGAACTAGATCAGTTTAAAGCAGCAATGAGTAAAGAATTTGAAATGACAGATCTTGGTCTTATGAAATATTTTCTTGGCATAGAAATTGAGCAATCAGAGAAAGGGATTTTTATTTGTCAAGGTAAATATGCAAAAGAATTGTTGAAAAGATTCAGAATGGAAAGTTGCAAACCTGCACCTACACCAGTTGCAACAGGTACAAAGTTGAGTAAGGATGATGAAAGTTCATATGTAAATCCAACTATGTTCAAAAGATTGGTTGGCAGTCTTATGTACCTCACAGCTACAAGACCGGATATTATGCATGGAGTTAGTCTGATTTCTAGATTTATGGAGTCACCAAAAGACTCACATTGGAAAGCTGGCAAAAGGATTCTGAGATACATAGCAGGAACTACAAATTGTGGCATATTGTATGCAAACACAGAAAAGAAAGCATTGGTTGGATATACTGATAGTGATTTTGCAGGGAGTTTGGATGATAGGAAAAGTACTTCCGGTTATGTGTTTCATCTTGGTTCAGGGGTAATCTCATGGGCATCTAAGAAGCAGCCCATTGTGACACTTTCATCAGCAGAAGCTGAATATGTAGCAGCTACAGCAGCAGCGTGTCAAGCAATATGGTTACGCAGAGTTTTGGATGGACTTCAGCAGAAACAAGAAGGATCAACAACAATTTTCTGTGACAACAATTCAGCCATTGCACTATCGAAGAATAATGTGTACCATCAGAAGAGCAAACATATAGATACAAGATACCATTTTATAAGAGAACTTGTGAACAATGGAGAAATTTATTTAGAGCCTTGTAAATCAGATGATCAGTTGGCTGATATATTTACGAAGCCATTAGCAAAAGATGTATTTGAATTTCGTAGAGATAATTTGGGCATTGTGAAAGTTGATGTAATCAGCGGGTAGTAATTAAGAGGGAGTGTTAAAATAAGTAATTACTCCCGCATGCAGAAAATCTAGGAATAATCTGAGTCAGAGTCAGTTTGTTTTTCAGTTTAATTAGAAAAATCAGTCATAGTTCAGTTTGCATGAAGTAGGTTGCTGGAAGCTACTTACAAAGTCTAAAATAAATCCAATCGAGTTCTGTTGTAATGCAGAAGTTTTTTTTTCAATAAAAGATCAGAGCCGCAGCTCTATTTTGGTGTGAATATTTTGTTTTTCTTTCGACTCTGCCTTTCTATCATCATGAACTGGCAAATTCGGAGAAGGCCCCCGCCAGAGTCATCCTAAATTCTTCATTGGAGGAACTGGATTTTAACAGAACTGAAAAGTCTACAGAGAGTACCCCAATGTCTTGATCACTTAACTGGCCTCAAGGTATTGATACTAGATGAATGGGATAAACTGCAGGAGCTGTCTGAGCAGGTATGTGAACTGCATTCATTATGTAAATTGAGCATCTGTGGTGGCAATTCATTGAAAAATCTGCCAAATACGTTTGGGCAATTAAGTTCTTTAGAGGAGCTGATCTTAACAAGTTGCAAGCAATTGGAGCAATTGCCCTCAACTTTTGGAGACCTGAGTTCTCTAAGACATTTAAATCTAGCAGAGTGTGTAAACATGAAAGAACTTCCTTCAAGCTTTGGGAAATTAAGCTCTTTGGAGGTTTTAAATTTAGAAAAGTGCTGGAAATTGGGGGTACTGCCTTCTAGCTTTGGGAAACTGAGCCAGTTAAAGAAGGTGAGCTTGCAGTCAGATGATCTTAAAGAATTACCTTCTAGCTTTGGGAATCTTAGATCTTTAGCAGAGCTGAAATGCAATTGTCTGGGACTGAAGGAACTACCTGATAGCTTTGGGCAGCTTAATTCTTTAACGCATTTAGATTTAAGTAGCTGCGTCAAATTGAAAACCTTGCCCTTCACCGTCGGAGAACTCAGCTCACTAAAATATTTCAATTTATCGGCTTGCTTTGATCTAAAAGAATTGCCTTCCATGATTGGGGAACTTTCAATTTTGACACAATTAGATTTAAAACAATGCCACAGTTTGAGAGAATGTCCCAAATTTTCTGGTCTGAGACAGAAACGTCAGGCCATTTGGCTTCCGGACCACCTAAGGGACGTGGAGTCCTCGTCTTCTAGTCAGAAGCCTTCAATTATGGAGTCGTTCAAGCACTGATGTTGTCTTTATCCCGTCTCTACGGCAGAAATATGTCTACATTTATGCTGTTAGCTTGTGTTTTCTAGTAGTTTATGTATTTGGACTGCTTATAATATTTCTTTCCAATTCAGTTTCGTTAATATTATTTTATTTTTAAAATAATAAAATTGTATTCATTCAAAATATATATTTATATACAATTGTGTCAAACATTTAATGAATATGGCTGTGTCTTGTTAAGTACAATTCATATAATAAAGTAAGATAATTGTAACAGAGTCTACATATACATTAGTAACATTACATTTGTGTTTTACAAATTACTTCGAGATAAATTTATGTTAGGATAAATATAATGTATGATGTATGTAGATTGCTAATGTTTTGTTAGATTGTGAGTGAAGCTTGGTGTCATATTGATGTATAAGTGACACATTTTAATGTGGAAGTTGATAAATAACATGAAACTTATTCCACTTCATTTGTATTCATCTTGAGAAATTGATTTTGACCTTAGTTCTATTTATTTCATTATAAGGGTTGGACATATAGTCATGGAATTGAAAGTCTACAAGAATAAAAATGACCCTTGAACCTTCAAAATTTTAATTTTAATTTGAACACATTCTTTACCTACATATTATAAGCCAATTAAAGTGTAAAATTTGTTAGCTTACATCTTAGGATGTTATATTTAAGATTAAATTCTAATTCATTTAAAACCATCTAGACATTAAGAGCTCCTACTTCCATATTGCATCTTCAAAAAAGAACACAGTTAGAGAATTATAGTTTCATCATCTACATACACTATTTTTAGGTTTCCTTACATATTTATCTATTATTTTTAATCTTTGATTCCATTTAGTTGAATTTTTAATAGAAATTTTATCAAGGGAGAGTCCCCTACAAATAATTTCCTTAATAGTGTCTATATAAACCACCCACTTTCAAATGCAAAATAAGACATTACATGAGAAGGCTATATATATCCAAATTATTGCAATTCAAACATGCACACAAACATTTAGACCAATAGACAAGTTCAATACAAGACTCATGTAGATGAATTTTCTAGTCATAAAAGTCAACCAAGGTATTGGAAAAAAGGTTTATAGACTCAAGAGTGTTTGTCCAATATCATAGAAAATTCTAATAATTTAATGAAGATCAAATATTAACAATTTACACAATAATATATTATCCAAATTTCAAACTAAATAATGTTGTTCAATTTAAATGAATTATACATATTTATTTTAAATTTATTATCAATCTAACTCTTAAATCTAAAATTATAGTTATCATTATATTCTTTGTTTTATTATTTGCATAAGTGTTGCATTAAATCATTAATGAAGAATTGGTTTTTGTAATAAATAATATGCAAATAAAAAAATACATAAGATATTTGAAAGGAAACAAAAGTGTGGAATATACTTCTCATGCTAATCTAGGAGAAGAGGTATGTGCAAAAAAAAAAAAAAAATCATACAATTACAAGGAAATTACTATAGAAGAAATATACCATAGTGATTTAATGGAGAAAAACCTCTTGGATTAAAAAAACATACATTTCAAAGGAACTTAATATATTATTTAGTATTCAACGGTTACCATACACTTTGAAAAGCCAAAGATTTTATAGGTATATCACCAAAAAGAGATATATTATTATAGAGTAATTATAGTATCATAATAGTACTTAGAAAATTTATTCTATTAGGATGATGCAACATCCCATTCATGCACTTACATGATCACTTCACACAAGTACAATGATACTTCACTAAGAATGCAATATACAATGCACCATAAGCAAAATTACTAGAATAACACATTTTTACATTTCAAGTATAAGATATACCCACATTTCTTTCAATGCTTAAGACACATTAGACAATTTAGAGTACTCTATCATGATCCAAGAAATTACCACCCAATTTCAATCGCATGCATTCATATACATACATCCAAGGAGAACACACAAGTATAATCAAGACCACTCAAGGGTCGCCATGCATTCAAACTTAACATCATTCAAGACATCGAGGTAGCAATCACACATGAAAGAACTTATCAAAAAGCTCAAGGGCCTAATTAACTCTCACTAGAAAGAATTTTTTAAACATAACATACTAGGGAAAAATGACAACAATAATTTCTACCAACATCACAATCACACATGCAAAGACTCTGTGCGAACCCAAGCCTAAGTACCTGCAAAACAACATGATTAAACAAGTTAAACAAGGAAATGCAAGCCTAAACATGGATTCCCCATGAGATTCATTAACACATCAAACTAGGAATGAAAATATTGAAGAACACAATGTAAATGACAAAAACAAGATAAATCCTAATTAGATATGCAAACTCTCAATCCCACTGGGGAATTGGTGCCAATTTGATGTGGAAATTTGGCCCTTTCCCAATCCCTAAGATGCAAGTTGATTGATGTTGAATATTGTTGATCCACTTTGGTGAAGAATGTGATAGCTCCAAGCCTAAAATCTGCAATAACCTAGTTAGGAACTCAAATGATGTATGAAAATGGCTAAGTATTTTAGCATGGTAACTTTGCTTGGAATATGGAAGATGAAATGAGGAGAGGAGCTCTTCATTTAGAGGATTTCAAGATGGATGAATGCCCAAATTTGAGCAATGTGGGATTAACATTCATCCAATGATATGGTACCACTTGTCAAGCTATGAATGGATGATGGTTGTGCAAGATTTGGGGTTTGTGCCAATAAATGCCAATATTTGAATTTCAAATTTGTTGAAATGACATGTAAGAGGGAAGAGAAAATGCATTAAATGCCACTTGGCTCAAGGAAAAGGACATGCAAGAGGAAGTTATTGCCTTTTTGGATGTACATGTTGACTTGGAATTTTTGAATTCAAATTGAGAGAATATTCCAAAAGATGCCATGTGAGGGAAAATAGGGATTTAATAAATGAATTAAATCTATTTCAATGTGCAATTTGCATTATCTAGAGGATGTGACATGAGATGAGGTTAAATTAATCAAAGGTTTAATTAATTTAACAGTAGATTAGATGATGTGACTTATTTGACTTAGATTTATGGATTTGTTTAAATCAAATAAGAGGGGAATGTGATAAGAGGCTAATTAAATAAAGATTTTGATTTATTTAATTAAAAGGGATGGTGTTAGATTAAATCAAATAAGGTTTTAATTTATTTAATTTAATGGAGACTTTTGAGATTTAATCAAATAAATTGATTATTTAATTAAATAGAGATAATTAGATTAGATGGAATGATTTAATTAACAGAAGGAATTGACTTAATCAGATAAAATGATTTATTTAATTGAGAGACGAATATTGATGAATTTAATCAGATAGGGGAATTTGATTAAATGGTTAGACCAAGGGATGATTTAGGAAGAAATGATGTTAGTAAGTCAAGATCAGATGCACAATGTCAATCAGTATATTTTTGATGTCTATAGACTCAACCAAAGTTCTCACACAACGAGCAACTCAACAAAGAGTGATCATTCCCCACTCAAGAGACTATCAACTGGGCGTATCTTTACATCCCTGTCAAATGCATTAAAATCTAAGAGGCAATCTTCCTCATCAAACACATTGCATGGGTTGGTTCACACTGAACTCACTAAATGCCACCTAAGGCACCCATGCAATGAGCTAAACATTGAATCACCAAAAAAGTAATTGCATGATCATGCACCAAGATAAAAACCACATGGGAAATACATAACTCAGAGATCCCAATGCTACTAGGATGACTATGAAATTACCTAGCATCAAGTTTTGCATCTTGACGTAGTAGACAAAGTCCCTAGTGTTTAACCTAGAGATTTGATACCAATTGTAATGTATACATTCAAAATTTCACCAGTAAATCTAAATAATCAACATTGTTAATCATATTAACAA
>VDFB02058242.1:106629683-106689691 GCA_007258455.2 Sequoia sempervirens
GGCGGTTTAATATTCCATTATTTGTTAGGTTTGTTAGTACAACTCTTTGTTTGTATTATGAGCTATTAAAAATAGCTCATCTATATTAGAGAGTTGTTATAGGATCTCTTTGACAAAGTAGGAGAGTCCAATCCTATAAATATGTTTTGTATTTGAATGAAAGATATAATGTAGAAGCACGCATTATTTTGCTTCTCTATCTCTGACCATATTTCTAATATGGTATCAGAGTATGCTCGATCCTGTGCCTATTATTTAGTCATAAATGTGAATGCCTATCTTGTCATTTTTTTCCTCTTGTACCAAAGGCCATATATTGTGCCATCAGATTAGGAGAGACTTTTGGCATCTTAATCAACCATTCACGCATATTCTGCAAATAGAGAAATTTGGGCGATGGAAGTGGCATCATTATAGAAACTAATCTAGTAGCTGATGAGCTTGTTCATCTGTTACCTATTGCTCTTGTAGCTGTGGATCGACAGTTGAGTTTGTTCAACGCATTTATCAGGAGGTTATATTTGCTTGAATTTTTTATTTTCGGATCTGCATATTATGGTCTTTCAAATGTTTGCTTGAAGGGTTTGTGTATTACATCAGCCAATCTGTTATCACTGGTGGTGTCTTTTGTGCTCGAGATTGGAGGATCTGTTTTGAGGGTTCACATTTTTTATTTATTTTAGCGCTATCGATCTATTGAGTTACTTATAATCCAGTGTTTCTTGATAGTGCCACAGCAAAGTATTGAGGGCATCATATTGAATATTGCTCGATCTCAATGATATCTTCACTGATTTAATCATCTAGTTGCAAAATGAGTGTGGGACTCGTTGATTTTGAAGTTGTGTTCACAGTGGGACTCTTTCCAGCGTTTCATTGTTTGATCCCCACTTACGACTCAACTCTGCTGTGGTTCGGGCTCCATAATAAAAAACGGACGCCAGTTTTCCTTTCACTATGAAATTCCATTGATCCTCATCGTTATTGTGTGCCATGTATACTTTCCCTACGGTTTTGCGCTCCAGCAAATAAGATGCCCTCGCCCTGCACAATAAGTGTGTGACTACTGGTAGCACTGTTGATGGCAAGAACCAAAAGGATATGCAGGCGAAAATCAATGAAAGGTCAAATATTTCAAAGGATTAATTTAAAGGGAGCAATTTAATTTGACTTTGATATTGCTTTGGGTGGAAGGAAAACTCAAGAAAAGACATTTTTTTGACACTTGGGTTTGCATTATTAATATTATTTATTAGTCTTCTAAATGTCTAAAGAAGTTTAGTTCATATTTTTTTTTTTAATATGTATGTAAATTTTGTGTGACTATTGGTCATCTCAAGGTGCAATAACGGTGGAAACCGACACCGTAGATATTGTTTTGATTGGGGGGGCATTTTCAAACTTAAGATTCAAAGCCATATTTGTTAAGTAGGTAGAAAATTAAGGGAGGCAAGAGGCAACGGAGGAAGGAGGACAATCAGTGTCCTCTTGTCAGTCACCAACGATGGGGCCGCTCATCATCTTTGGTGGCATTTTATCTTCTCTTATGCAGCATGATATGATTTGTTACAGGTTGTGTGAATAAATGGAAATTTCACATTGTGGGGAGGAATAATAACCAATGTTCCATTCCCATTTCGCGCCAAAACAGCTAAAGTCAAAGGCAGCTTCCAGTGGCAGTGGCAGTTGTCTATGTTGTTCAATATTAAGTGGCAGCAATCGACAACAGTGACTACAATTAAGAACACTGTGTTCTTATGGAATGTAATGTGAAACTTTTTCCAGTATGGGTTTTTTAGATTTGTGATATGTATATTGATTTCCATATAACTTCCCTGATGTACAAGCATAGTGGCGAACAAAAGCACCAGTGTAATGCAATTCATGGATCTTGAAAGCGTTTGTGGGAGGATCCAAAAAACCACACGAGGTAGACAGATGGTGGAGGTTCCTGTTCATGTCAAGGTTTGTGGTAAGCCTGTTTAAAACCATGGGAGGTTTCTTTGGATCAAGGTCATGAGTCGGTTGGACATGCCACAGGGATGAGCATACTGCAGATGAAGGGTGTGAATTCGTACCATGTTCACACTAAAGGGGGGGAATGTTGGAAATTAGTGTTCACATGGGTAAAAATAATAATGTGTGTGAGTTGTTACTACAACTCACGTAATAATTATAGGTGGTTTAATATTCCATTATTTGTTAGGTTTGTTAGTACAACTATTTGTTTGTATTATGAGCTATTAAAAATAGCTCATCTATATTAGAGAGTTGTTATAGGATCTCTCCGACAAAGTAGGAGAGTTCAATCCTATAAACATGTATTGTATTTGAATGAAAGATATAATGTAGAAGCACGCATTATTTTGCTTTTGATTATTTTGCTTCTCTATCTCTGACCATATTTCTAATAGAGAGGAGCTTAGCTAGTAGGTGGGAAAAGTGAAGCTGGAAATTAGGGAGCAGCAGTAAATGGTGGCAAAAAAAATACATGTTTCTTCTCCAGCTGTTATCCTTGCTGCCGAAGGATCAGATTGGCTCCCATTGTGTATTGCTTCCTTTATTTTTAAGTGAAGAAAAACTTTGGACAGATTTGTATAAACTACAAGTAAAATATGCTAAGTTGCTCAATAATGAACCTTTAAGCATTTTAGAAACATTTTAGCATAGGTGCCAGGTTTCTGTTTGTAATCCAAAGTTTATACCTATGCTCCTTAACTGAATATATCTAGCACAAGGTGCTTTTATTTGGCCAGTAAATGCAGTGGGTTCTACTATTTTCATAAGGAACCTTATTAACGCTGTTTCTACTGATCCAAAACAAAAGAATCTAGCAATACAAATTTTATTCATGTATATTTTTTAAAGGGCTGTTAGGAGGGAAATATCACTTAATAACTCAACATAAAATGTAATATTTTGTGATATTTCCCTCCTAACAGCCCCCTTTAGCATGAAAGTACATGTTACTGTTATTAAGCCCCACATGAGCAAAACTACACAAGAAAAAATTTTAGACCAATTTCTAGGTCACAGTTTATGGGAGGCCATACTCTTGAGTCTATGTTTCAGATCCAGAAACTGTACCAGACACCAAAGCTCTATCAAGCTGATCCTACAAATGTGATTTCCGAGTTTCTAGAAAGTCTGTCCAACCCAAAAGGGCTATAGTAGTGTTGGCGTAAAAACTAACACCTCTGGAGTGCAGGTTTGTACGGACAGCTATGCACACTGCGTAATGAGTGCTCTTCAAATTAGGAGGGGAAGCTCCCTCGTAGTGCTGGAATGCGTGGAAAAGAAAAGTAATCTAAGTCCTATCTTTTTGTTCTCCATTTGGAAGAGGCACAAAGTTAGAAAACCAAGAGCGTTGCAGCTGAGTTTTCTGGTTTCATGATCATTAACTACAACTAAGCTATCTAAACAAATCTATCGGTTCCTCAAAGGCGAGCATGAGGAAATGGAGCAGGATGATTATCTGACGATAAGCCGGGTATGGACTCACAACGTGAAGGCAAGGTGGCACAACTATCTGCTTGTCTAAATGGGCTTATTGGAAACAACAATACACGATAAACTAAGTACAGATTCTCAGCTTGAAGGCAAGGTGGCACAACTATCGGCTCAATCTAAATAAGTTTATTATTCACACACATCATACGATAACCAAGAAAAGATTCTCAACTTGAAGGCAAGGTGGCACATCTATCAGCTCAATCTGAACGAGTTTATTGAACACATAACATGAAGGATAGCCAACTAGGATAATAAAATGCATTGGCGAGACACGCATACAATCTACGATCAACTAGCCACTATATCTAACTAAGGCAAGCATTCACCATAATAATTGCATGAAACCCGAGTGGCATAACAATTCATTATCATAATAAATACTCATGAACAGATACAGAACGAGCAATATTACAAGCAAGGTAGGCACATCATATATTTCTCTCATAAATTGCAAAAGTTAGTGACGAGATGCAAAATAGCAATACTACGGACGAGTAGGCACATATATGCTATCAACGCCAAAGTTATGTACAGAATGAGCAGCTCTTGTTATAGACATCAAAGGTGGCAAGAACCCTAAAATCTTGAGTCAACTACAGTCTTGCAATACATGTAAGATTTATTATTAAACCCTAATAAAGTAAACTATACAGTTAACTGGAAAGCTACCATCAGTTAACCGGTACATCTAACCTAAATGGACAATGTGCAAGCATGCACGTCCTTATTTAAAGCAAAGTTAACTGGACACTACCTTCAGTTAACTGGAAACCCTAACCCTAACTCCTGTGAAGATAATCCCAAGGAAGAGATAAGCATGTATGAGGTCAGCAAGTGAACTCAAGACTGAAAGTCAAGTTAACTGCTGCTCTTGATTCTATCTTCGAAATTAACTGCAGGTTCCAACTGGCAGATCACTCAAAGTCATCTCGGTTCAACACCTCGTCCAGGAACTCATCAATTACTCTGTCTTCTGACACTTTGATGTTGTCCAAAGCAATAATCTATTTCTTCAATTCTCTGTCACTTTCCTTAACTGCTTTTTGGCAGTTTCTAATATCCTCAATTGCTTTCTTGAAACTAGATGTCATCACAGAGATGTGATCCAGAATCTCCATCAAGATATCACAAACATGCTTATGGAACTTAGTTTGCACAGCCTTGAGATCAGCGTAGGTACCATCTTCATGAAGATAATGGCGTAGTATCTGAGTGACTTTGGCGGCTCCATAAATGGAGTGATCTCTGTTCCTTTTGCCAGCGGGATACTTTGATGAAGAACCCATAAATCAAGAAGAAGAAGAAGAATACCATCAGTACACTCCTATGTTTACACATGCTCAACATTTCAAAGCACAAAAAGGGGAAGAAGAAAGGCGGAAATCAAATGAAGAGGGTGAAGAAGTGCCTTTCACTTCTAAACCCAAATCTTCACATGTGAGTACTATGCCAGTTGCTCAAGAGACGTCTTCAACAAATTTTGACATCATAGCTTCCATGATGAAGACCAAGGTACAAATCTTGCAACTAGAATATCTTCAGGATCATCCAGAAGAACTAGATCAAATTCTTGAAGTTGCAAAGAAGCAGGTTGTGTTCAAGTCATCTGTTCCAACAGAAGCAAAGCCTGAAACGGGTCCCGGTAATTGCGTGACTCTGTCAGAGATAAAAGTTGAAGACCAGAACATTGCTTGTTCTGAAAAGAGACCAACAGAGGAGGTAAAGTCATGGACAATACAATTCGATGGAGATTGTTCAACAACATTTTTAGAAGCAGGGGAATTGATCATATCCCCTAAAGAACAGTTGAACCCAGTTGCACATTTCCTGCAATTGGAATTAACTGAAGCTGAAAAAGAGGTGCTTTTGCAAAGCCTCAAAGATGCCGAAGACATGGGAATCAAACTCCTGTGTTAAAGGTGATGTAGAGCTGATCGATGAGCCGATCAAAGGATATTATCAGGTCAGAAAGGATCACCTACGGCATTACAAAAATCGAGTTTGGAACTCGATCGACTAGTTTGAAGAAATCAACATCCCGACGATGGACTACAACGGAACTAATGCCTTTGGGGTATTAGATTTCCCATTTGCATCACATTCTGACTTTTGGCAGAGTAATTTTGCATGGATATATGAATACCTGAGAATCTTCATTCCAGAAGGATTGCCTCCTGCAATTCCCATCAGAAGAGAAGTCAAGCCTTTCAGGCAGAAACGACATTAGTGGGAGGCTCTTCCTGCTGCCATGCAGCAGACAATATCCAAAACACTTCATTCCTTCAGGGGTGGAGTGATTTTCTTTAAGTAATTTTACCTTATGCTTTTTCATAATGTCATATTGTGTTTCCCTGTTCTGTGATGTTTTGTCGTGTTGTAGGTGATTTAAGTAGTCTTCTTTTAGGTGATTTTTAGGTTAAGCTTTTAGGAAACTTCATGTTTTTAGGTGATTAGGAAAGTCCTAACTCCATATACCCAACTTATAAGTCACTGGTCTACGAAAACACTAAGATTCTAGGGATCTCCTATGCCGTAAGTATCCGACATGGTCACCAGAGGGAGCCTAATGTTGTACCCAAAACAAAAATTTTTGCTTCACTAAGGCATTTTGCTAAATATAGTCTTAATCTTGATGTCAGAAGGTCATTTTTGGGCTTTTTAAGTATGGAGTTTGTGTCAGTTTCATATCGATGCATTGCGAAAGTTCGAAAAGTGAAAATCTAAGGAAAATCATCAAAATTTTCTCTACGGAGAGGGCATTTTCAAAAGGCGCCCTATCTTTTAGAGGCTTTCCGGATCTTGTTTTAGGGTTTGTCACTTCTAGCAGACATTTGTCCAGCATCACGTCAGCTTCGCAACGAGCTATTAAGCTTATCAAATGGACCTATTTCGTGCAAGTTACGGAAGATATGGTGCAAAACGAGAGGAAAGTCAAAATTGGCTAACACTGGAGAAAAGAGCAGCTTTTGAAAAAGGCCCCCATCTTTTTGAGGTGTCAAATGAAGGTTTTTGACTAAATGCCACTCAAGATGTTTTTCTCACATTTGTTCAAGCTTCGCGACGCATCCGTCAGTGGGTGAATCTGAGTTGTAGAAGTGCCTAAGCCGGAGGTCAAACATAGGGTCAAATCTTGGTCAAAATATCAAGGAATAAGCAAAGAGCACTTTTTGAGAAAAGGCGCCTAAACTTTCAAGCCTTTAATACCTTCTTTTGATGATCTCGGATATTCCATTTATTAGTGTTACATCCGACTATCGTTGCATGTCTTTGTCGGATGGGAAGATAACTTTATTATTTTGCGGTGAGAGTTTTATGTTATTTTAGTCGGTTCAGTAACTGTGCAGGGAGAAAACAGCTTTTCAAAAAGCGCCCTGATTTTCACCCCTCGGATGATGTTTTCTTGAGGAAATGTTCCTTTACGGTTGTTTTCTTGGCAGAATGGTTTTATTCACGTTGCATAGTGCTTGATTAGAAAAGTTCTTTGAATCAGAATGGGGGAATCTGGTTTGCAACCATTAAGATATGAAATGTTGAGAAAATAGCTGTCTACGGGATGCAGAAAAGAGCACTTTTGAAAAAGGCGCCCACCTTTCAACCCTCGAGATGGTGATTTGAATAAATGTAATAGGAATTGTTGTGTGGAATGATTAACTTTATAGTGATCAGGTTATCGATCCTGTTTCTCAATCAATTCATAATCTAATTTATGGTGCAGTCTCAAGGTCTTTTGATCGAGTTTGCCTTTTCTGTTGTCGTCGGCCCGATCAATGGAGCTTTATCGATCATCGGAATGATTAACCGAATAGAGGCTCCGGCGAAGGTTACAATCCAAATTTTCATCAAAATTGGCTAAGTTTGGAAAAACGCCTTGGGGGTCAAAGTTGACTTTTCAAAACAAGTTGACTGGTGCGCCCTAATTAGGGTTTCTAACTTCAATTCAACTGAACGATTTCTGGGTTGCATGCAGAAGATACTAAAGTTCATTTTGAGTTGCTATTTTTAGAAGTTCAGTTCATCTGCAATGTGCATGCGTTTGCATGTTCAGTTAACTGAAGAGGATGTTGAGTTCTAATTTGCATGTGAAGTTAACTGTTTTGCATGTGCACTTAACTGACTTGCATGCACAAGTTTAACTGATTTGCATGGGCAGTTCAACTAAAGTTAAAAGCGGCGCTCTATTAAAGCATCATTTTCATGCATTTTAAGCTTCAGTTCACAGCCAATCACATTCTAGGCATTCATTTTGAAGGCTTAGTTAAGCATGCGCCCTAATTTGAGGCTCAGTTAACTACCAAATTAAGAGGTGCGCTTTGATTTTGAGAAGATTGACGAATTTTAAATGAATTTTATTTATTTAAAGATAAAAGTCGTTCTTATTTCTTCATTCTTGAGCAAGTCGTATCATTTAGAGCTCAAAACATGGCGATTTCTTCATGCATTTGAGGATTCGAGGTGCTACAAGTGTCAAATTTAGTGTTCTTCGTAGCAACGGATTCAGTTTGTTCAAAAGAAGAATATTCCAGATTTTGTTTTCAATTTGCATGCAGGTTACATCAAATCCAAAACAGAGATAGGCGAATTCTACAGAAGTAGAGCAAATAAAACCTTCTTTCTTTTGTCTTATTTCTTCTATTTCTCATCTTAGGTACTTTCTTCGCATGTCAAAGAAAACGGCAAAATATTCAGAATCTGACCATCTAGGTTTGCATATTTCAGCATCTGCAGCAAAACCCATGTCTTAGATTTTTTCGAGAAAATTGCCCCGCAGCGTTCATTCTGAAGCTCTGTGCTTTTTTCCGAAGATTTCTTTGCATGTGGGCCAAAATCACATCTTTTTGAAAATCACATCATCTGGGTTTGTTCAGAATTCCGTTGTGCATAAAACCCACGTTCTAGATTTTCTCAAGAAAAATTGCCCCGAGAAGCTCTAAAAACCCCTCCAATTCTCGACTGAAGAATCTTTGCATGTCAAGCTAAAGGACATATTTTCACAATTCTAACGTTGTGGGTTGTCTTAGAATCGTTTTCCGGACAAAACCCACATCTCGGAATTTTTGGTGAAAATTATCCTCCGACACGCTATTTTTAGCCTCACCAGGGGCCATTTTAGTTTTCCAGAGAAAGTTGTCAAAACATAGCCGTGTTCACAATCAACGGGCAAGTTTTTCAGAAGGCGGTTCAACTAGACTGAATTCAAGACCAAATCGGTCTTAATTTAGGTTTTCATCAGAGTAGCTGACAATGAAGCGTTAAGCTGCAAAAGGAACAAAGATCACTCCATTTATGGAGCCGCCAAAGTCACTCAGATACTGTTCCATTATCTTCATGGAGATGGTACCTACGCAGATCTCGAGGCTGTGCAAACTAGGTTCCAGAAGCATGTTTGTGATATCTTGATGGAGGTTCTAGATCACATTTCAGTAATTTCAGCTAGTTTCAAGAAAGCGGCTGAAGATGTCGAAGAATGCATGCATACAGTCAAGGAAAGTGACAGAGATCTGAAGAAACAGATTATCGCTTTGGACAATATCAAAGTGCCAGAAGACAAAGAGATTGATGAGTTCCTGGACGAGGTGTTGAACCGAGATGACTTTGAGTGATCTGCCAGTTGGAACCTGCAGTTAATTTTGAGGATAGAATCAAGAGTAGCAATTAACTCGACTTTCAATCTTGAGTTCACTTGCTGATTTCATACATGCTTATCTCTTCCTTGGGATTATCTTCATAGGAGTTAGGGTTAGGGTTTCCAGTTAACTGAAGATAGTGTCCAGTTAACTTTGCTTTAAACAAGGAAGTGCATGCTTGCACATTGTCCATTTAGGTTAGATGTATCGGTTAAATGATGGTAGCTTTCCAGTTAACTGTATAGTTTGCTTTATTAGGGTTTAGCAATAAATCTTGCATGCATTGCAAGACTGTAGTTGACTCAAGGTGATTTTAGGGTTCCCTACACCTTTTGATGTCTATAAATAAGAGTTTTTGCTCATTTGTACATAACTTTTGCGTGATAGCATACATGTTGTGCCCACCTTTCCTGTAGTATTGCTATTTTGTATCTGTTCACGAACTTTTGCACAAGAGAGAAATATATGTTGTGCCTACCTTGCCTGTAATATTGCCCGTTCTGTATCTGTTCATGAGTATTTACTATTATGATGAATTGTTATGCCACTTGGGTTTCATGCAATTATGATGGTGAATTCTTGCTTTAGTTAGATATAGTGGCTAGTTGATCATAGATTGTATGCGTGTCTCGCCAATGCAATTTATTATCCTAGTTGGCTATCCTTTATGTTATGTGTTCAATAAACTCGTTCAAATTGAGCTGATAGATGTGCCACCTTGCCTTCAAGTTGAGAATCTGTACTTGGTTATTTAATGTGATGTGAATAATAAATGATTGATTAGTACGATAGTTAATACCACCTTGCTTCAAGTTGAGAATTTGTGTAGTTTATACGTATATTATTTGTTTCAATAATAAGCCTATTCGAGACAAGCGAGATAGTTGTGCCACCTTGCCTTCACGTTTGTGAGTGGTACCCGGCTTATCGTCGAGATAATCATTTACGCTCCATTTCCTCATGCTACATTTTCTTGGAAAAGCTGGATAGATTTAAAGTGGTTAACTTAGTTGTAGTTTAATGATCTATGAAACTAGAAAATCCTGAGCTGCAACATTCTTGGTTTTCTTAACCTTGTGCCTCTTCCAGCTGAGACAAAAGATAGGAGATAGTTTAGATTACTTTTCTTTTCCACGCATTCCAGCACTACGAGGGAGCTTCCCCTCCTAATTTGAAGAGCACTCATTACGCAATGTGCATAGCTGTCCGTACAAACCTGCACTCCAGAGGTGTTAGTTTTTACGCCAACAAGTAGGGCAGGAAAATACCTGCATTGCTTGTCACCAAATTACTCCTAGATTGACCTGTGTGTCACTGGATTATTTTTCCTTGTTCATAACTTGATGCAGGAGAATGCTGCAGTTCACTCTCCATAACATAAAAATGCATCATACTGTTACTAGTCCCCCAAACACAAAATTACACAAGAAAAAAGTTTAGACCAATTTCTAGGTCACAGCTTATGGAAGCCTTCACTCTTCAGTCTCCATTTCCAGAGCACCAAAGGTCAATTGCACTGGTCCTATAAATATGTGTTTTGGTTATTGCTAATTAGTTCCAGCTTGAAATGGATATGGTAAATCAAGAACATACTCGCATTTCTCGGCATCAAATTGCCCCTTTATTGAGATACACATCACCAGATTGTTTCTCCTTGCTTGTAACTTGATCCAAGGAGATGCTGCAGTTCACTCATAGCCATTTAGTCAGTCCGGAAATATTTCAAAGATATCCTTAGTAATAACCTAAGTTACCGATTCGTCAGTATAAGCCTCCGGATACGATACGATACGATTCGGATTCGCGATTCGGATTCGGTACGCCCAAAATTCGGCTAGGATTCGAAAATGGCACTGTGGATACGTTTCAGATTCGTGGCTTCACTGCAGATTCGTCCAGGATACGGCGCGACGAATCTGAGCAGAATCCGCAAAGTTTTTTCACGTCAAAACGCCCAGTCCGCATAAAAACGTGTTTTTTAAATCATTTTTTATTATTAAAAACGGAATCCGCGAAGTTGATATAGATTCAAACGGCAACGCAGAGACTACAAACTGACTTTCAAAAACTTAATGTGTTTCGAAAACAATGAACTGAAGAAAAAGTATGAACCCAATAAACAAATATGATACTGCAATGTATTAAAGATTTATTAACACGAGTAATTGAGAAAAAAGGTAGCAATCTCCTATGAGAGATGTGAAGCCACAACAGTCTAATTTTTACACTTGATGTAAGCAGGAAACGAAAAGTTATAAAATAGAAAATGAAAAAAGTAACCGATAATTTAAAGAGCTGTGTGACAGCTGTTCCACATGAAATGAAAATGATCCAACACAATATGGAATTCATCAAAACCCAATATTTCAGTTTCTAAAATTTCCATTATTTTTTATAGAGTTTGCATTTTGAATTTTTAAGGCGCTTCAAAAAGTCTCAAAAAAAATCTAACATCCTGAAATGGTGAGGAATTACTTACAGAAAACTCTGAACTTTCTGATGAATCCTAGTAATGTGATTGTGTCATATGGGAAGACGCCCTGAACTTCTGGCTGGATCAATCATCCCAAA
This sequence comes from Sequoia sempervirens, assembly GCA_007258455.2. Classification (NCBI taxonomy): domain Eukaryota; kingdom Viridiplantae; phylum Streptophyta; class Pinopsida; order Cupressales; family Cupressaceae; genus Sequoia; species Sequoia sempervirens. The sequence goes on from VDFB02058242.1 coordinate 106,641,392, forward strand.
CGGCCCCATTGCTTCTAGTTTTACTTTATGTCATCTGATAAACATAAGAGCTCAGCACTGAACTAGGTGATTCTCTTCCACTTAAGTGAGTAATCCATTCAAATTCAGGATTACAAATTGTGAAGTTTTCTGAGTACAAATGCCAACAAGCCAATATGCAGAACTGTTATGGTTGCACTTCCTACATAATTCACATGGATTAAGATTCTAGCACTGACTAGATTTTGAATCCCTTGACCAATTGTATCTCAATTTCTCTAACAGCGTGAAAGTGATTCCTTCTGTAATGTTTTTCAAAACTACAAAATGAATTTGACAGAAAATCAAAGTTTTCGAAAAATGTATCTTAGTTTCTTTACCATGGTGATGTATTTTTGCTATGTTATTAGACTATTAATATGGTGGTGTATTCTGAACTTAATTACTGCTGCAAATATGTATATATTTCTGATTTTTATATGTTTTTTGTATTGCCGTACCCAAATATACCTGTTGTGACCTTTTTCACACATACAGCATTCAAATAGGGACCCTAATTTTGCTCCATTACGGTCTTTTGGCCTTAGTTTTTGTGTCTCTCTCTCTCAAATGTCTCTTTTCACGAAGTCACCTTTAGAGCGATACCCATCTTTGAACAAAGCAGTGAAATTTGTGGAAATGCGAAATTAGGGTTTGAACTTTTGACCATTCGAGGGGCAAATAGGTAAATTGAAAATTGAACTTAACGTTGTCGGTGCTGCTTCCGGTAGGAGCTTTCAACAAAATTTCATCGGATGCGAGGGTACTTGCTATTTTAGTAAGTGAAATTGAGCAATTTATCGGCTGTTTGAGATTCCGATCATCACCTCCATTCGAGTATATCGGTTGCTTGCATGCCAAATTTGGTAAGCAGACAACTTACTATTTTAGCGATTCGACTTAGGGCCTAATTTGAGTGCGGATAGAGTTTTTTCTTTGCATGTCGGCATATTCCTTCTGGGTTTTTCAAGACCTTCGCAACGATGTAACATGCAAAGTGAGATGACAACTTTCAGAATTCAGCCTTCCGAGGCTATTTTTAGGGTTTGCATGTCGGGGTTTCTTTTGCATGTCGGATGATTCCTGATGGGTTTTTCGAGAGCTTCGCGATGGTATGACATGCAAACAAGGATTCTCACTCAATAAGGAACTTGCTATTTTTAGCAGGGGTGCCATTAGCCACTTTGATGATTTAGAATACGAAACTAATCGCGATTATCATGAAAGCGAACGGCGTGTGATACGCATGCAGGCCGGTGGGGTCTCCAACTTGGAGCCTAAAATAGGCATCAAAAGTCAAAATCTTCCATTTGATACGCATGCAGAGCGAATTAGGGTCTCCAACTTCGGAGCCTAAAAATAGGCATCAAAAGTCAAAATCTTCGAAAACCGGTGTAAACCACCGCGATCAGCGTCCTTCAGGCTATCTGCTGGTGAAATTTCAAGTCAAACGAAGCACTTACTATTTATAGTAAGTCAAATTGGAAATAGGCTAAAAATAGTAAATTGACTGCATGCGTCAGTGCCAGCCAACAGGTCACGTGGTGAGGAGCGCCTCATCAAAATTTCAACTCGATCGAAGCATGGGAGCTATCAGAAACATGAGGTTACTATTTATGGTAAACCACCTTCAAAAACGTGCTAAAAATAGCAGGGTGATTAAAAGTGGCAGTGTCGACAGGATAATGAGGTTGCGAGGATCCAGTGCTTAAAATTTCATGGCAATCTGAGCTTCCGAAGTGTGAAAATCAAGAGGCTTACTATAAATAGCAAGGCACGGATAAGCTAGCAGAAGAAGGTAAAAACGTCTAAGTCTGAGTTTCATCCAGCAGGCACCTCCAAATGCGCCATGCTTGCCTTCAAGGTGATCAAAAATATTCTGTGAAATGAGTTCATCCTCCACCTACATCAAAATGCGCCCAAGCTGGTAAGGTGGAAGCACAAAAAAAAAAATTTCTAAGGCAAAGTTTCATCCGCCTCCTATGGCAAAATGCGCCCAGCTCAAGCTCTCATGTTGGAAAAGTTTCTAAGTATAAAACTCATCCTGCAGCCTATACAAAATGCGCCTAAACTGGAGAAAGTCAAGGAAAAGTAAAGAGTCTCGTCCTACTGCTAGGCCAAAATGCGCCCACCTTGAAGAAAGAAAGGTTTAAAAAAATTTCTAAGTGTCGGATATCCTCCTCACCCCTCTAAATGCGTCCATCCTCCTCCTAAGTGGAAATGCGCCCATGCAGCAAATGGTCAAAGCAGTCAAAAGTTTTTGTCCTCCTCTATGTGCAAAATGCGCCCAAAATGGGCCATGTAAAGACAAAAATAAGAAGCTGAAAAGTCACTGGCTGAGGCGTGGGAAAATTCATCCTTCTTGCATGGCAAAATGCGCCCAAATGAGGGCATGTCAAGACAAAATGAGGCAAAGTCAAGCTGGTCAACAAACTTCATTCTCCTCTCTCCTTTGAATGCGCCCAAGTAAGGGCATGTAAAGACAAAACACTCATGCAAAGTTCGAATTCATGCAAGGAACAAAAGGACAAGGCGTGTGCATGAAGACAAGAAGGAAAAAGACAAGGCTACCCATGCAAAATTAGAAGAAGACAAAGACAAAACAAGGTGGCGTGGTTTTATCCTATTCAAAGTATGAAATACGCCTAAGAAGGAATGGAAAGTAAAGTGAAGGCGTTGAAAGTGTGAAGTCCTTCTTCAAGTGTCAAGTGCGCCAAAGTGAGGTGAAATGTGATTAAGGCGTGGCCAAAGTGCATGTGAAGTGTTGAAGATGAAATAAGACGTGGTTTCAAAATTTCTCTAAGTGGTATGCGCTCAAGGTGAAATGTGTTAGAGAATATTGCAAGGTGTGTTGCCTAGGCGTGATTTTTCTTTCCTCTCCTGGCCTCAAATGCGCCTGAATGGTAAAGTGTTAGAAAAATTTTCTAGGCGTGTGAGATATGAGATAAAGTGCTAGGTGTGGTAATATTATTCTCCAAATGCTATGCGCCAAGGGTGGCAAAGTGAAATAAAGTATAAGAAAGGTGATTTTAAAATATCCTGAAGGCGTTGAAATATTTCCAAGGTGTGAAATAAAATGAAGTGTGCTAGGCGCCTCAAGTAGAAAAATAAAATATTTTCTAAGTGTTGGAGAAGTTGCCTAGGCGTTGGATTTTTAAATCAATATTTTCAAGTGTGAAGTGTGAAGTAAGCAATGAAAGTGTGCTAGGCATGGATAAAATTTTGCTGAGTAAAGGTTGAAATTTTCCAACAACGGCGAGTGAGCAAATAAAATTTTCTAAGGAAAATTCTCAACGTAAGATGATTTAAAATATTTTTCTAAGGCACAAATGTTTTGTCTTAGAAAAATGCCTAAGTCTGGAGAGGTGATGGAATTTTCCTGAAGCGTGAGCAAAGTTGCCAGAGGTGAAGTCGGTGAATGCCAGCTCCACAGGATTGATAAAATTTTCCAAGTCAGAACAAAATTCTCAGAAGGGATCGAAGAATGAGAATAAATTTGATGAAAGAATATTTTCTAAGGTTCAAAATTCAAGAAAATTAAATGAACCCGTTCGTTGGGTACCCATGAGTTCGACGCGTTCTGAAGAAAATTTTCTTCCGGGTATCGAAGATTGCCGATGAGGAGTTGATTTCAAGGTCTTCCACAGCTTGTCGAGGATTTTGGGATGAAGATTTTAAATGGGCACAGGATTGATGAATTTCCTAAGGGAGATGTGAAAATTTTCTAAGGCAAATGTGAAGAAAATGTATTTTCAAGGTGAAATCCTCCAGACGATGAATTTGAAAGGAACTGCCTAGGTGAGTTTGCTTCAGTCCTCCGTGAAGATAGTTTACTTAAGCCAGAAATGAATAAAATCGAGGTTATCAGAGCTCCAGCAGGTGAAATGAATTTCCCAAAGATGAAGTTTATCTAAGGCATGAACTTGAACACAAAGTTGGCGATGAACGCTTGGAGATCAAAGCATGAAAATCTGTAATGTCCCCTTCTCAAGCCTGACATTTCCAGTGACCGTTGGCCTTTCTTTGGGAACCCGAAGGCTAGTCGGAAGTTAAATTTAGGGTTTCCTATTTTTGAGGAGGTCATTGCTCAGAGATGGTGGATTTAATGGCGGATTCCTTCTGGGTTTTCAGAGGGCTTCGCAGTGGTATGTTCATCTCAACATTCAAAGCACTTTTTGGAATTTACTATTTTTAGTAAATTCTATTTTTAGCAGCTTTCCAGATGAGTTCAGCTCGGTTGACTTCCTGCTTCAGTGGGTCAGTTGTTTTGCTCAGTTTGACTTCAGGGCCTTTGCGAAAGGATAAGTTAAGTCATTTAATTAAAAAAGTCACGTTTTAATTATTATAATTAAACGTTGACCCTTGGCTTAGACTTAATGACTTAATGTTGTTTTTAAAAGGTGGGTCCTTGAGGGTGGCGCCCTCATTGAGAAATGATTTAATATTTCCTAAGTCAAAGCAAAGGTTTGAGGGGCGCATATTTCAAAGGATGATATTTAATTAAAATGTCAATTCTTAAAGCCTTGAAGAGAAAGTACGCCTTCTTGAGGAGATGAAGGTTTTGACCTAAAAGCAGATTTTAGGGTTCGTGAAGTCAAGCGAAAATTATAAAAAGGAGTCTTGTGCATCATTTTGGGGATCTTTGGACGACTATACTGTTATGCTGCCGGATTGGCTCTGGAATCGCTTCGAGGAATGAAGGCCTCCTAGCTCGGGCATCGCTTCATGTTTGCAAGACAACATCTAGTGGTGATTTATTGTACTGTGAGTTGCATTTGAGTTCGTGCATTAGAAACATCATTGTAATCCTTTAGTTTCTGATTTCTGCATATTAGAGGTTTTTCTAAGTTGCATTTTAATACAGCAGATTGCATGTTTTATTCATATCTTGAAAAAGACAAAAAAATAAGTTCTGGGTATTGCATTCATATCACTGTTTAGGGGAGGCGATCATTTGTCTCAAATAACAGATTTTAATGTGGTGTATTCAAATTTTAAAGTCAAATCGAATTCTTTCAGCTAGGCCGTACTTTTCCTAGCCTTGGGATTTGTGCATTTATATTATAGTTGCATTTTGGGTCTGGGTTAAGCATCTAGAGTGAGCGCCATTGTCATAGTAATCTTTTGAATCTGATTTTTGGCAATTTGAGAGGATTATAAGAAAGGTATGAGCAATTGTATCAATTCTTAGTATGCTGGTTTGCTGGTAAAAAGGCAGATTTGAGAGAAACAGGAAAACAGAAATATCTGATCCAATCTTTGTAATGTTTTGATGTGGCTTCTTGAATTCAGCCAAGAGATATCCATTTGTATTGTAAAGATTCATATTTCTTAGCTCTAACATCTTGGCAGGCTTGTGAAGTCAGAATTGTAAACTGACCAGTAGTACTGGCAGTCATTCTTGCTTGTTTAAATCTGGTTGTAATCCTAAATCTCAATCAAGTTATTGTAATTGTTAAATCTCCGCCCTATGGTCGCTACTTTCCCGTCTTGGGTCAGCAAGCACATTCTGGGTGTTGAGTAGTTTCAGTATTCAGCATTTCCTTCAAGTTTGCTTTCAGTATTAGTTTGAAATAGTATAACTCCGCCCTATGGTAGCTACTTCCCACTCTGGGTGAGCAAGCACATTCTGGGTGTCGAGTAGTTTCATTATTCAGCATTTCATTTCAAGCTTTGCTTTCTGTAATCACTCCGTCATATGGTCGCCCCTCACTCCACCTTGGATTGGGTAGCACATACTTGACGTTGAGTTCCCTTCTGTATCTTGAGTTTACTTTCTTGCACGTTTCGGTTTATCCATCTAACCTTAACGGGTGCACTTGCTTGAATGTTGTAATCTGTTATTTGAAAAACGAAAAAATTTGGCTCGGTATATTTCAGTGGTATCAGAGCCACGTATCCTGCCATCCTGTGAAATCAGCTTTCTATGAGTGACAGAGAACAGAGGTATTTGGCAAGAGTATACAAGAGAGACACAGTTCAGACACAGTTGTATCAAGCCCCAGAAGGTCAAACAGCTTCAGAGATTTTGAGGGCTAATTGGGAGCCTTCACAAGAAACAGAAATGGGGGATAATGAAAGAAGTTCTGGCAACAGAGGTGACAGTGGGAAAGGTATAGACAATTCAGCCAATCTAGGTCAAGGACTTGATAAGAAGATGGATGCTTTGTTGGATATGTTCTCTCTCATGTTAGGGAGATTGGGTCCGAATACTCCACAAAACAATACAGTGCATGTCGGTGAGCATAGTGCTAACAACCAGCACAATGGTCATGTTGCCCAACCTTCAGTTAGCAGAACCTACATTTCTGCTAGACCACTCAAACCCACGTTTTTGGCACCAGCAAACCCACATCCTGATCCCGAAGAAAATACTTCATCTTTGGAGAGGCTAAGGATAGGCCGTACGGAATATGACACCCTGCCTGATGAAGTCAAGCTTGACATGTCCTTCAATGATTACATGGAATATAGAAGGAAGGATAAGGGCCAAGGGAGAAATTATGACCAAAGAAGAACTCCAGCACAAGGAGACTTGTACCAAGCTGTAAACAAAGTGACACTTCCTCATTTTGACGGGAGTGATACAAGTTCAGCCCGAGCGTGGATTCAAAAGCTGGATAACTATCTAGCTCTCAGACCAATGGCGGAAGAAGAAGCGATCAAGTTCGCTACGCTACACCTTGATGGGGTGGCGCATGAGTGGTGGTACCATGGCCTAGTCACCTTAGGTCATGGGTCTATCACTAGCTACGATGAGTTCACCAATAGACTCATTGAGAGGTTCGAGAAGAAGGACCCAGAAGTGCATTTTAGGGAGTTGGCACAGTTGAGACAGTATGGCACTGTTGAAGCCTACATAGCTGAGTTTCAAAGACTTTCAGTTATGGTCACTGGAATCACAGAAAGAAGATTAGTGATCCTATTCACTGAAGGATTGATGGAGCCACTCAAAGGTTGGATCAAAGCTTTTGATCCACCGTCCTTACAAGAAGCAATGAAAAAGGCAAGAAACATGGAGTGGGCTGCTCCTAAGGCGAAATTTCAGTCAAACTCCCCCTTTCAGAAAAGGGATAAAGGAAAAAGGCCTCAGCATAAAAATCATTTGAGACCTCAGAACAGGGAGTTCAAGAATCGCAATCCCCATGTCACCCGGTTGGATCAAGAAACCCTGAATGAACTCAGAAGAAAAGGGTTGTGTTTTCGGTGTCAGGAAAAATGGTCTCAAGACCATGTTTGTCCTAAAAGGGTTAAGTTCAATCAGATTGAATACTATTCTGCTGGAGAAAGTAGTTCTGATTTTTCCGACCAGCAATCTGATTTTGAAGGAGATGAAGAAGATAGAGCTCCAGAAGAGTCCGGAGATGAGAAGGGAAGTGGTGGAGTTTTAGCCCAACTTTCCAGTTTTCAAAGGAACGAATCATTCAAGGTTCGTGGGATGGTCAAAGGGCAGCGAATCGTTGCTTTGATCGATACTGGAGCAACTCACAACTTCATTGATGAAGTTGTAGTAGCCAAGAAGGGGCTGCAAACAGAGGAGTTCGAAGGATTCAAGGTCATGGTTGCCGATGGATTTCATATTACTTGCACCAAGAAAATATCTAACATGACCATGCAGTTGGGCAACTACGAAGTCAAGGATGACTTCTATGTAGTTCACATTGGGGATACTGATGCAGTTCTAGGCATTCAATGGCTGCGATCTCTTGGAGAGATCTCTTTGAATCTGCAGACTATGGAGTTGAAGTTCCAATTAGATGGGAAGAGGATAGTTTTGAGAGGCATGTCCAATGGGGGTCCTCGAGTAGTGTCATTCAAGAGAATGGCAAAGCTGATCCGTCACGATCAAGCTGAGTGGGTTGCCGAATGCATGATACTTCCTGCTAGTCCTGTTGAGACTAAACGTGACCAACCTCTTGATATCCAGTCACTACTCACGAAGAAGAGCAAAGTCTTTGCAGATTTGCCTCCTGGACCACCACCTGAACGGGGTTCAGAACACATCATCGAGCTCAAGGAAGGAGCTAAACCGGTGATCACAACTCCATATCGGTATCCGAAGAGGCAAAAGGATGAAATCGAGAAGAATATTCGGGAACTTTTGGAGATGGGTTTCATACGCCCAAGCAAGAGCCCTTTTGCATCTGCAGTGGTTCTTGTGAAGAAGAAGGATGGTACCATGCGCATGTGCGTGGACTATCGTGCTTTGAACCAAAGCACCATCAAAAATAGATACCCCATTCCCAGGATAGATGAGCTCATTGATGAGCTACATGGGGCCAAGTTCTTCTCGAAGATCGACTTGAGATCGGGTTACCATCAGATTCGGATGAGGGGATCTGACGTGGAGAAGACAGCGTTCAGATGTCACTATGGCCATTTCGAATTCTTAGTCATGCCTTTTGGGTTGACTAACGCACCGGCCACCTTTCAGTCTTGCATGAACCGTGTGTTTCAGAATCAGTTAAGGCGGTTTGTGTTGATCTTTTTTGATGATATTCTGATTTACAGCAAGACTTGGGGAGATCATCTCAAGCACTTGGAGGAAGTGCTTAGTATTCTGGAGTCTGAGAGTCTGTTCGCAAAAGCTTCCAAATGTGAATTTGGAATGGAGGAGTTATTGTACCTTGGCCACATCATCAGTGCTGAGGGAGTGAAGGTGGATCCGGAAAAGATCAAAGCAGTGGTTGATTGGCCACCACCTGAAAATTTGACTCAGTTGAAAGGTTTTCTGGGTCTTTGTGGTTTCTATCGGAGGTTCGTTAAGGGGTATTCACAGAATGCTGCTCCCCTTACTGATCTCACCAAAAAGGGAGCCTTTGTTTGGTCAGAAAAGGCTCAAATTGTTTTTGACAAATTCAAAAGGATCATGAGTTCATGTCCGGTTCTGGCTATTCCGGATTTCTCCAAGCCATTCGAGCTGCAGTGTGATGCATCAGGTGAAGGAGTTGGGGCTGTCTTGATGCAAGACAAACACCCTATCGTGTTTGAGAGCAGAAAATTACGGGGTGTTGAAAGGACATATTCAATCTATGACAAAGAAATGCTTGCCATTATGCATGCATTAGCCAAGTTCAGGCAGTACTTGGTGGGGAACAAGTTCGTGGTTAAGACAGACCACAATAGCCTCAAGCATTTCATGCACCAGAAAGATCTAAATGAGAGGCAACAGAAATGGGTGAGTAAGCTTCAAGCTTACGACTTTGACATTGAATATGTCAAAGGGAAAAATAATGTCGTGGCCGATGCTCTCTCCAGAAGGCCTCATCTTAGCTCATTGTGTGAGCTTACTGCAGATTGGAGAGACATGTTGCTTGCTGATTATGCAAAAAATCAGTTTGCAACCAGCATTCTAGAAGGTACTTTCCATGATGAAAGGTACCAGGTGGTTGAGGGATTGATCCGTTATAAGGGAAGAATCTTTCTGGTGGCTGATTCTAAGCTCAAGAAGAAGATTCTTTTGAATTTTCATGACATTCCAGTTGCTGGTCACCAAGGTTTTTTCAAGACCTATAGGCAGATCCGAGAAAGGTTTTCTTGGAAAGGTTTGAAGAGAGAGGTTCAACGCTACATTCAGGAATGTCCTGTTTGTCAAGCAAATAAAAATGAGCATACATTGCCAGCCGGTTTGCTGCAACCACTTCCAATTCCCAATCAAAAATGGGAAAGCATTTCAATGGATTTCATCACTGGGTTGCCCAAGGCCCAAGGGAAGGATTGCATTTACGTGGTAGTTGACAGATTAACCAAGTTTGCTCATTTCTTTGCCATTACCAGCACTTTTTCTGCAGCCCAAGTTGCAGATTTGTTTTTTCGAGAAGTGTTTAGGCTGCATGGGTTGCCAAAGAATATTGTAAGTGATAGGGACAGCAAGTTCCTAAGTACCTTTTGGCAGGAAGTTTTCAGAATGAGTGGTACTGTGCTCACTCCAAGCACGAGTTATCACCCCCAAACTGATGGGCAAACAGAAGTGGTGAACAAGTGGTTGGAAGGCTACTTGAGAAATTATGTGTCAGAACAACAGAAAGCTTGGGTCAAGTGGCTGCATATAGGCGAGTACTGCTACAACTCTACTTTCCACATGTCGATTAAGATGTCTCCTTTCTTGGCACTTTATGGGTATGAAGCACCCAGCTTTGCAGATTTGGTGTTTGGTGACAGCAAAGCACCATTAGCCAAGGATTTGTTGCAGCATAGTCAGGACATAATGAGATCCTTGAAGGATAATTTGCAGATTGCACAAAATCAGCAGAAGTTGTATGCTGATCAGAAGCGTGTAGAGCGTTCTTTTGAGGTTGGGGATATGGTCTATCTCCGTTTACAACCTTATAGACAGTCAACTCTCAAGAAGAGTGGAGCTGAGAAGCTCAAACCTCGCTTCTATGGGCCATTTAGGGTCATCAGAAAAGTTGGGGCAGTAGCTTATGAATTAGAGCTACCTTCAGATAGCAGAGTGCATAACGTCTTCCACGTGTCTCGCCTCAAGAAGGCACTTGGACACAATGTAATTGCTTCTTCACAGTTGCCACCGTTGGATGAAGAAGGACAGTTGGTTCTGGTTCCCGAGGAGATACTTGATGTCAGAGAACGTTCCTTGAGGAATAGAACTATCAGAGAATGTTTGGTAAAGTGGAAGAACCTGCCTATGGAGGATGCAACTTGGGAAAGTGATGAGATATTGCAGCATCCTAATTTGCGATTGCTTGAGGACAAGCAATCTTGGGGAGGGCGGACTGTAATGTCCCCTTCTCAAGCCTGACATTTCCAGTGACCGTTGGCCTTTCTTTGGGAACCCGAAGGCTAGTCGGAAGTTAAATTTAGGGTTTCCTATTTTTGAGGAGGTCATTGCTCAGAGATGGTGGATTTAATGGCGGATTCCTTCTGGGTTTTCAGAGGGCTTCGCAGTGGTATGTTCGTCTCAGCATTCAGAGCACTTTTTGGAATTTACTATTTTTAGTAAATTCTATTTTTAGCAGCTTTCCAGATGAGTTCAGCTCGGTTGACTTCCTGCTTCAGTGGGTCAGTTGTTTTGCTCAGTTTTGACTTCAGGGCCTTTGCGAAAGGATAAGTTAAGTCATTTAATTAAAAAAGTCACGTTTTAATTATTATAATTAAACGTTGACCCTTGGCTTAGACTTAATGACTTAATGTTGTTTTTAAAAGGTGGGTCCTTGAGGGTGGCGCCCTCATTGAGAAATGATTTAATATTTCCCTAAGTCAAAGCAAAGGTTTGAGGGGCGCATATTTCAAAGGATGATATTTAATTAAAATGTCAATTCTTAAAGCCTTGAAGAGAAAGTACGCCTTCTTGAGGAGATGAAGGTTTTGACCTAAAAGCAGATTTTAGGGTTCGTGAAGTCAAGCGAAAATTATAAAAAGGAGTCTTGTGCATCATTTTGGGGATCTTTGGACGACTATACTGTTATGCTGCCGGATTGGCTCTGGAATCGCTTCGAGGAATGAAGGCCTCCTAGCTCGGGCATCGCTTCATGTTTGCAAGACAACATCTAGTGGTGATTTATTGTACTGTGAGTTGCATTTGAGTTCGTGCATTAGAAACATCATTGTAATCCTTTAGTTTCTGATTTCTGCATATTAGAGGTTTTTCTAAGTTGCATTTTAATACAGCAGATTGCATGTTTTATCCATATCTTGAAAAAGACAAAAAAATAAGTTCTGGGTATTGCATTCATATCACTGTTTAGGGGAGGCGATCATTTGTCTCAAATAACAGATTTTAATGTGGTGTATTCAAATTTTAAAGTCAAATCGAATTCTTTCAGCTAGGCCGTACTTTTCCTAGCCTTGGGATTTGTGCATTTATATTATAGTTGCATTTTGGGTCTGGGTTAAGCATCTAGAGTGAGCGCCATTGTCATAGTAATCTTTTGAATCTGATTTTTGGCAATTTGAGAGGATTATAAGAAAGGTATGAGCAATTGTATCAATTCTTAGTATGCTGGTTTGCTGGTAAAAAGGCAGATTTGAGAGAAACAGGAAAACAGAAATATCTGATCCAATCTTTGTAATGTTTTGATGTGGCTTCTTGAATTCAGCCAAGAGATATCCATTTGTATTGTAAAGATTCATATTTCTTAGCTCTAACATCTTGGCAGGCTTGTGAAGTCAGAATTGTAAACTGACCAGTAGTACTGGCAGTCATTCTTGCTTGTTTAAATCTGGTTGTAATCCTAAATCTCAATCAAGTTATTGTAATTGTTAAATCTCCGCCCTATGGTCGCTACTTTCCCGTCTTGGGTCAGCAAGCACATTCTGGGTGTTGAGTAGTTTCAGTATTCAGCATTTCCTTCAAGTTTGCTTTCAGTATTAGTTTGAAATAGTATAACTCCGCCCTATGGTAGCTACTTCCCATTCTGGGTGAGCAAGCACATTCTGGGTGTTGAGTAGTTTCATTATTCAGCATTTCATTTCAAGCTTTGCTTTCTGTAATCACTCCGTCATATGGTCGCCCCTCACTCCGCCTTGGATTGGGTAGCACATACTTGACGTTGAGTTCCCTTCTGTATCTTGAGTTTACTTTCTTGCACGTTTCGGTTTATCCATCTAACCTTAACGGGTGCACTTGCTTGAATGTTGTAATCTGTTAATTGAAAAACGAAAAAATTTGGCTCGGAATATTTCAAAATCCTGGTAAGTGAGTTAAGTTTATATCATGAAGTATTCTAATACCCCTCTCCTTGCTTGTTTTGCAGGAGAAATGTTGAGGCCAGAGCATGATGACTTGAAGTGGAAGCACGATGAAGACAAGTTTCAATCTCGAAGGAGGAAAATTTGCAAGAAAATGGCTAAGTGTTGAAGAAACATTTTCAAGGCTCAAGATGAAAAGAAGAATGAAGACCCTCAAGTGGAAGAAGTCAAAGAACAACGCCAAGAAAGAAGATCGAGAACAGTGTGAACGCGTCTACAAATGGAATCTTCTAGAAGGATGATGGTGGACATTATGGCGCATTTATTACCCCACTCTCCTCTGTTTTTTAGGGCAATATTATTTAGGGCTGAGGTGGCACGATTCTGGCCACTCTATTGATTGTAACCCTAGCCGCCTTTTGGGACTTGGCTAGCTATAAAAGGGGGAGTCCCCCTCATTTGTAATTCATTAGAATGATTAGACATTGGAATAGTAGACAATAGACATTGAGAGAGCATTAGCATTAGAGCTAGATAGTGTAGCATTGTAGAGCATTTTGCATAATTTGGAGAAGAAAGAAAGTTTTCCCTTTGAAGACTTTTGAGGAGATTGTTGTGTAACACATTTTATGATAATAGATCTTTTCATTGATGATGGAATTCGTCTTGTCATGAAATGCTAGCAAGGTTTCTTCTTCTTTTCGTATCCAAGTAGCTTAAATTCATGCAAGTAGCTTACTTTGGTGTGTGGTGTTTTATTGAGATAGCTTCGCTTTATTCCATACCACTAGCGGCTTGTTGATGATAAGTTCGCCTTGTGTGGTCGACTGGAGATTATTTTGTGTTTAACTTCGGTTGTGGTTTACATACTTATATGCGTGTGATGGTGTATGTATGTTAAATTATAACTTGAACATCTTTCGCTGTTTCCTTGAAGATTGCACCGATTTTATCAGGCTGTCCAACGGAGGCTAGGAACCGGTTGAAGTCTATGAAACGAAGCTCCACATATCCTCATTTAGAATAGAACATAAACTTCTTAGGCCCTACATTTTTAAATTCAGTTCATTTCCGGTTAGAATTAGGAAACTTGCGCCACCAATCATTTGAATCACACGAAAGCCCTTAGTCTTGCTTGTTGTTAGTCACGAACAATTGTGTAAGTCCCCTTGACATACCAGCAATATCACATCGAGCCAAACCGAGCCTATTCGCACTCAAGGAACCTTGGAGTTGAAAGCATGATCTTACTCGCAATCTTAGCATGCTGAATACTTTGTTCAAGAGAGGATAGAGCGTCCGTTGGGAGACTTTATTCTGTGTTGGTGCGGTCTCAAAAACCACGTCAACAATACCCAAACCCAAAAAAAAAAATTTGCCGAATCCCGTACCGGATTCTCGTACCCGTACCCGAATCCAAAAACGAATCGGTAACTTAGGTAATAACTAATAAAGAAAAGCATGGAAAATTTATCCATGAATAGATTAAGAGTAATTAAGTGCACTGTTTAAATTAGCATGTTAGGACTGCTGTTAGAGTAAACCAAGTCCAGTTGGAGTCATGTGCAAGAGTATAATAATGTGCATGAAGAGTGCAGCAGAAGTTTACTCAAGAAAGATAAGAGGTAGAAATTACAAATGCATGTAAGTTCTTTTATATAAGAAGGTGAGATGTCTAAGCAGACAAGTTGGGGTGTAACTTTGAATTAGACGAAGAAAGAAAGTTGGAAGTGTAATCTAGAATAGAATGAAGAACTAACTTACATAGAAAAACTCATCTTTGTAGATGTGCATTTCCTGGATTAGGCTATTTTATTGATAATTGAGGTTAAGTAGTATTGAATAATTCAGTTTTCGTTTCTTTAATCCCTGCTATCAATAGCTATCATAACTTTCTCAACTTGCAGAAATTCTGTTTGCTTGTTTTTGAGGTTTTTGAGGTTTTTAAATTTTTTGGACCATTATTTAGGATTTAACATATTTAAATCGTAATGCTAGAATTTTACAATAGCCGAAACAGCATATTTCAGTTTAGTCTTTCTAATCTCAGGTATCTATTACAGGAGAAATAGGGCGGTGCTTCAAATTTTGACAATTTGCCATACTGCAGACTGCATGATAACTTCAACAGATATTTACAGAGGCTGCAGTGCAAGTAATCGGTGACTTCTGATAACTGCAGTTATTTCCACTAGGACTTCACCACAACTATGGCTGATTCTTTTCTTTTTCTTTTTTCCAGCTACAGTGTCCTTTTTTAAAAATATTTCTCCTTAGATTTTTCTGGTCCAACAATGACTGCTGAAATTCCTTTGCTATTCCTCTCAGAATAGCGCCGCATAAAATACTTGCAGTAGGCACCCCATTAATGGAGTAAGAGGAATCAATAGAGCTCATCTTCTTGATAAATGGTCTCCTCCCCCTGAGGGCTTCCGTAAGTTAAACTTTGAAAGAGCAGCTCATGGGAACCCTGGTGATGCTGGGCAGTTGTGGTGATTAGAGATTCTGCAGGCAGTTTTGTCAAGCAGGCATCCTTTTCTCTTGGTTGTTAATCTACTAATGAGGCTGAGTAGGAGGCAATTGAGTATTGTCAAAGACTTATTGTCAAGGGTGACTCTTAGGTAGTGATCAATGACCTTAGTCATGGTTTCTGTCAAAATTAGAAGCTTCAAAGTTTGCTGGAGGAGGCTTCTTCTTTATGTGGGAATTTCAGTGACATTCTTTTCAACCACTATTTCCAAGAATCTAATGGGGCCCCCAACTTTCTAGCAAATTGTGGAGTAGATCAAGCTCCTTTTTCGGTGCTAGTAAGTGATTGTTTAGACACATGGATTAGCCAGGGAATGTGTGTAGGCGACTGGAGTCACCCTTAATTGGATTTGCCATCATGGTGTACAGAGGGGATTTTCATTTATAACCCTCAGATGTGTGCTGTGTCCCTTCAAGTTTTTCTTTGGGTGCCCCTTCCGTGTGAGTTGTCTTCAGCTTGTGTGGAGTGTATTGAGTCTATCTTTTTTGCATGGCAGTATTACTACCATGCTTATTCTAGTCTCTTGGTTTGGTGGGTAGCTTTTTTGAGTATCCATTCTCATTGGCTGCTATAGTTTGGATGGTTCTTCCTAGGTTATGGTTTTTCTTGGGTTGTCCTAAAGGGTCGAGAGCCCTTCCTCCATGGGAAGGTTTCTGACCATTGGCTCGGAAAGATTTTCCACTACCTAGATTTTATCTCGGTCAGTCTCGTTATAAGCATTCTAGGTCTAGATGGGGTGGATGACTGTGGTACTGTAATCGATCATGGAAAATTTTATTGAAAAAATGGAAGTTGCCATCCCTTCGGTACAGATTTGCAAATAACTTGGTGAAAGCTAAGCTTGGAATGAATGTGGGTGTAGAAGATTCTGTGAGTTGGATGGAGGTTAAAAAGGAGCCAGTGGAGGGTGTGGTTTCAGTGGCAGCCCTTAGTGGTGATTTCCATGTGCTTGGTAACAAACTCTTGGCTGTTTACCACTGTGTGAAGATTCTCATGACCTTCTATCTTGATCTTCATTTGGTGCTGAAGCATATTTTGGTGGCACATTCTCAAGGTGGACCAGAGGTGACCGGCTCTTACACTCTACCATCCTTGGGTGGATATTTGGTTGGTTGTTTCTAGCATCATGAGGAGATCATTCATG
Source organism: Sequoia sempervirens (assembly GCA_007258455.2). Taxonomy (NCBI): domain Eukaryota; kingdom Viridiplantae; phylum Streptophyta; class Pinopsida; order Cupressales; family Cupressaceae; genus Sequoia; species Sequoia sempervirens. Next base: position 106,657,732 of record VDFB02058242.1, read on the forward strand.
ATGTCTAGCTTTTTTCCTTCTCACTAAAATGTCAACACTTTAGTGAGTCCCAAGTCAGTGGTGGTTGGGGCTAGATAGATGGTGCTGGTGGTTCTCCGACCATGAGTGGTGTTGGTGGCGGAGGCTTAGGCTTGTGTGGTTGGGTTGTTGCTTGCCAGGTGTTGTAAAGAACCCTGGTTTTGCCTCTGCTAAATTTTCAATTGCTAGTTTGAAGTTTTGAAGTTTTCTCGAAAGATTTACCAAATAATGCTTGAAATTTACAGAATAAGAAATGTAGAAGCAAAATATAATATTATTCCAGAGTTATTAATGTCATTCAATTACATTGAAAACATTCATACCCAGAACAATCTTTTGATCTCGAAAAGCTGATGAAACCCTCCCATAAATCCGATGAAGCACAAGTAGAACTCCTAAGTGAAGCTCTCACAAGCAATAATATCAATTGGTATTGCACAGCCTCAGAATTGCATGAACATTGAAGAGTTTTCGTTCTCCAATGGTTGGAGATGACTGAAACCCTTGGTCTCCATGTCAAATCCCAAGAACACCAAAAACGACAAAGTCAAGTAATCATCAAGACTGAGGTTGATTTGCTTTTGATGCTCTATTTATACTTCTCATGAGAAAAGTCGACCCCCTTTGCTTTTTGTTCATTTAAATTATTTGTTTTTGTTGGCTTAGGAAAAATACCTTGATATGAGCATCCAATTAAATATTCACTTAAATGCACTTTTTCATGTGTCTTGGCCCCACTCATTAAAACCATTTTATAATTCACCTTTAATAATTAATTATTAATAAAGTCACCTTTATTAATAATTAAATAATAATAACTTGCACAAATAGACTTATTTCATTAAGCCAACTGATAATCAAGATCAACACTAATAATGCCATACGTCCAGGTGCCTTGCCCAAAATAGTAACTCTAGAAGATGATTTACTATAAATAGTAAGTATATGAAACTAAGTCTAGAAACCTCTGCAAAGGCCTAATCCTGAACCAAGAAACCACTGGAGAGAAGTAATGTCACCTAACGACCAAACAACAGCCTCAAAAGACCCTCTAATCAAGCCCAGCCTACGAGGGTCAAAATGATAGGCTAATCCAAAAATAACTAATGCTCACAAAAATGGGGACATTACAGTCCACCCTCCCTGAGATTGCTTGTCCCCAAGCAATCACAACTGCAAAGAAACTCCACTACATTGGAAATCCAAAGGAAGACTGTGAAATGTCCCATACTGAAGCACGACTACGGCAACATCAGCGTAACCATAACTGCGCACATATAGGTAACAAACCAACTATCCAAACCATGCGCACTAAAACTGTGCATCGATTTCAACTCATGTACATGAGAACCTGAAGTGAAACTATAAACAATCCACACCATGTACATGCTGCCATACTCCTCAGTGAACCCTAATTGGAATCCTGTTGCACAAAAAGGATCCCTCCGTACACTGGAGAGTGTCTAACAACCAATGCCCGAATCCCAAATCCAGAATAGAAATCTGCCACGTAAAGCACCCTCAGACTTCCGCTGCTCAAAACTGATCTCAACTTCACCATGCTTACAATGGTGAAGTAAACCCATGGGACCCATCCAAACTGCAACACTCTGTCACCACCTGGATCCCAATATAAACGGAACTCACATCCATCCATATTGTTGAGATATGAACATCTAAAAGTGTCTATAACACAACAACTATCTCCATCCTCTGCTAGACTCCCATGGATGTGCCGACTCTGCAAGTAATCCCCCACAAGTACTTGTAGCTACTGATTCCATCTACTGAAGATGGTGAATACCCATCCCACAAAGGATGGTATAATCCTGGAGCCAATCCACACCGATGCATCATCAAGTCCTCCATGTGTGGATCAAAAGAGAAGTGATGAGCACTCCTCACTATGCAGTCACAGTAAAACGCTCCAACCTCAGTCAATGGCTCATCACTAGCAATACTAGAATCAGGAGATGGATCCAGTCTCTGATCCTGAATCACTGATTGGGTAGGGCCTCTGGAAACCTACTCTGCAAACCCAATCACAAAATCTCTACGAGGAAACATCGTAGTCAGAGTACCTACAATGATTCCCACAAAATGTTTGATAGCACATGAACCATGAATGAGAGTATCCCTAGGGACCCCAAACGGACCCTCTTGAAACTCCGGACTCTCAAACAGGTACTCAACAAATGTATCGACGCAATAAAAACGAAATAAGGCTGGATCAACCTTATCCTTTGAAACCTGCAGTTGATCACTCTGAGTCTAAGACACAACAAGCCGGCGTCCAAAATCAGCTGTGTGAGATAAAGTAATAGGCTTGCTTCCAGGAGAGGGAAACAAATCAACATGAGAACCATACTCCCAACCAGATGCAACTGTGAATCTCCTATGAAGATGGAGTAGCGTCATGTACCAACACAACTCTCAAGAGAATCCACCATTGCCACACAAGAGCTATCAGCAATCTGACCCGCATCATCTATCATAGTACTGACCTCAAGAGAACCTAACACAACATGTGGTTCTTTCCTGCTCTCAATCCAAGTACTCATCCCATCTGAGACTACTACGCCAGAATCCGTGATGCATGTAACCACATCCTCAACACATCCATCTCCACAACCCGTGGGTATAAGATCATCACCAACCACTGTTGTAGGTAACTAAACTATCTCAACCCCATGGTAAGCTCCTCCAACCGTGACTGTGACTCCTGAAGGGCTAACTGGGCACTCTGCAACGAGTCCATAGTCACCTCAAGCTCATGAGTGAGCTCGTCAACCTCCTCCTTCCCCTTCAAGGCATCATAGCAAGTGCAATCCCACTCGAAAAGATAGTCTCCATCAGCCAATAACTATAAGTAGTTACGTTTCATTATTCCAATGGCTTCTCGAAGAGAGTGGAACTCAGCAAGGGAAAGGCCACTATCACCGTGCTCATCTGACATAGGAGTACCCCAACCAAATGTAGCCAACATCTAACAAGCAACATCAAAGTGCTCTATGGCTATGGCAATCATGCTATCATTAACCTTAAGTTGCCCAACCAAATGATGACGACTCTGAAACCAATTACTCACATGCAAGTGTTCTAACCCAAAATCTACACTGTGATATGAGGTTGTATCCACATTACTCACCTCATGATCAGCAGCAACATGTGTGCTATCATCAATGCACACATCAACATCCAAGGTACTGTTGCTAAGCACCTCATCGGATGGCTCAACTGGCAAGGTAGAAACTGCTGATATGATAGTATCTTCACACACTTCCACTTCCAATGTAACTGTATCACCATCCAACTCACGGTCCTAGGATTCCATGCCAACAAATGAACCTTCTAGCTTGTTTTCTAAGGTCTGATCTGGAAAATCAGACTCACCATGACATGAATCCACGTCACACATTGCACCATTAATACCCAAATCTTGAGTACCTTCATGTGATAACTCAATAGTAGCATCTTGCACATGTGTAGTCACTGTTGTCTCAAGCTGACGCAAAATTTCATCACTGCTGTCAAGAAAATCAGAACTATTATGAGTTAACTTTTGCATGCAATCTTCATTCTTGTCACTAGTTTCATGAGTGCCAATACCCAGTGTCACTCCCATAACACTTTTGGACTCGCCATGACTTTCAATTCATCTTCATGCTCAAGTGGACAACTGCTGTCATAAAAATCAGAATTGTTATCAAAACTGATAACAACCTTTGGAGTGTTGAAGGCATCAACATTCTGGGATTTCACCATACTATTTTCATGATGTAAAATTTTCTTATCAACCACCACTTCATTTTCAACCCCATGTCCACCTGTAGGTTGAAGATCATGATTTGTTGACTTATCACATTTTAGACCAAACTCATCATAGAGACTTTTAGATACTTCACCAAGTCTCTCATTTTTGCTTTGTGATGAGGTTCATCTTGAAATGGAATCTTCATACTGCTGCAAGCTACGAGCTAATCTTTGTTGTGAAAGCATAAGTTTTCGCCAGATATCATTCAAGATGCTCTCAACACTCAGCTGCTCACATTTCTTTGATTTTCTTTTTTTCTTGCTATAATCCATCCGATGCTCCATATATTGCTCACAGTCTAGACGATCTTTGACCTTATCTGGAAGTGCTCTATACTCCTCATAAGCACCCATTACCTCATCAGCAAATTTAGAAGCCATAATTCCGAATTTTCTTTTCAGTTTGTTGCCTCGGACATTCTGTCAAACAGTTGTCTTGTTGACTGCTGGTAAATGTTTCAGTTTACTTTTCTCTTTGATTGATGATGGTGAAGGGTATAAAAAGACTTCTAAGACTAGTTTAATTATGCAAAGCAACTGTACATGTAATTCTAGATGCAAAATGTATCATGGTAATGTAAGCACCTTCAACTAAATAAGTTGCTACAGGACTCTGGCATTATTACAAACAGTTTGCATGCACTTCCCAGATTGCCTTATATTGCTTTATGAACTGAGAATGGATTACAAAGACTTGCCAAGACTTAACTTCAAGGAAGATGATAGACCATGCAATTTCTCAAACTCTTTTATATATTGCTGCTATAAGCTTAGAATCTGGTTACAAAAATTTGGTAATGCAACTACAGCAAGCCAATGGTGATACCAGTAAATCACAATGATTAACAATAAGAAGTGAGTTCATTACAAAGATGGCAACAATATAATGCGGCTACCCAGGCTGAATGAGCAGCGATTACAAGCATAGACCAAATCTAATTGTAAATACAATTAAATTATTTGATGAACTTGGAAGTGACGTCCAGCATTCATTGGCAGTGATTTCCTCCTGAGCCTTGTCGTTTATAGATTTGAAGACTCGTCAAATATTTTGGATCGATATAAATCTTTACAACCTGGAGCTGTCTTTTCCAAGCAGGTCCCGATTTCACTTTAGACTCCTTGCTAACTGGATTTTATCTTATCTGTAGCTGAGGATTTGCGTCCTCCTTATTTGTCTTTTCCAAATGACCATATGCCGCCCAGAAAGACAAAGCGCCTCCACCCAACTATATTCGAATGACTAAAAGCAGCTCCCGACAATCATCAATAAAGACATCCTTAAAATATTCACTATCTTTGTCTTATTGAAAATTTCCCTCTCACATCCTGACCTGTTAACAAAATTCGATGTTTGTCTTAACCTCCAATCATGGCTTTGTCTTATCCTTGATAGAATTCGCCTTTTCCACAAAACGTCTTCTCAAATATTTTTTTGTCTCATGTACAGATTGACCTCCAGTGCCAGACCTTCTTGTCATATGTGATTTGTCTTATTCTTAGTTCCCTAAATATGCACGACTCCACCAAGAAAAATATCGGCCCCTACAGAACTTATTAAATTTGTCTTATCTTGAACCCACGAATTCCCCTTGGAAGCAGAATTTTCAAATATTCAATTCCACCTTTATCGAATATGGCAGCTACAGTCTTAGTGCTTTATTTTTTTTAAAATGCCACGACTTCCATTCTGAGTTCGTCATTTTATGTATCTCATCGATTTAACTCAATAATTCGCAATTTCATTTAATTCATGTCTGGCGGGGAAACACCATATATTGAAATGGCTGGACAGATTATTAAATATTACTTAATCCAGCAAATATTTTAATCATTCCTCTGGCTGTACAAATCAAACCCAATACTCTTAAATTTTCAATGAATTTCTCAAAACCCTACATTTTGAGAATTTTTAGTTTGCTCACAAAAATTAATTTCCCACATAGGATGGTAGGAAACCGCTCTGATACCACTATAAAGAACCCTGGTTCTCCCTCTGCTAAATTTTCAATTGCTGGTTTCAAGTTTTGAAGTTTTCTTGAAAGATTTACTAGATAATGCATGAAATTTACATAATAAGAAATGTAGAAGCAAAATATAATATTATTCCAGAGTTATTAATGTCATGAAATTACATTGAAAACATTCATACCCAGAAAAATTTTCTGATCTCGAAAAGCTGATGAAACCCTCCCGTAAATCCGATGAAGCACAAGTAGAACTCTTGAGTGAAGTTCTCATAGGCAATAATATCAGTTGGTATTGCATAGTCTCAGAATTGCATAAACATTGAAGAGTTTTCGTTCTCCAATGGCTAAAGATGACTGAAACCCTTGGTTTCCATGTCAAATCCCAAAGAACACCAAAAATGACAAAGTCAAGTAATCATCAAGAATGAGATTGATTTGCTTTTGATGCTCTATTTATACTTCTCATGAGAAAAGTCGACCCCCTTTGCTTTTTGATCATTTAAATTATTTGCTTTTGTTGTTGCTTTTGTTGGCTTAGGAAAAATACCTTGATATGAGCACCCAATTAAATATTCACTTAAATGCACTTTTTCATGTGTCTTGGCTCCACTCATTAAAACCATGTTATAATTCACCTATAATAATTAATTATTAATAAAGTCACCTTTATTAATAATTAAACAATAATAACTTGTACAAATAGACTTATTTCATTAAGACAACTGATAATGAGGATCAACATTGATAATGCCATACATCTAGGTGCTCTGCCCAAAATAGTAACTCTAGAAGATGACTTACTATAAATAGTAAGTATATGAAACTGAGTCCAGAAACCTTTGCAAAGGCCTAATCCTAAACCACGAAACCACTGGAGAGAAGTAATGTCACCTAATGACCAAACAATAGCCTCAAAAGACCCTCTAATCAAGCCCATTAGCCTACGAGGGTCAAAATGATAGGCTAATCCAAAAATAACTAATGCTCGCAAAAATGGGGACATTACAGGTGTAGTTGTCCCTATTTTATTCTTGTAATTGGTGTATGTTGTTAGATCGTCCCTTTCCCTGCATGGGATTTGTTCACTTCTCTTACTCTCCTATTATAGTTGTAATGTTTTCTTCCATCTTGGGAATGGGCCACTATGGAACCTCCATGAATTTAATTTGAAAAAAATACTTGCATTAGGCATTAAAAATATTAAGTTTCTTAAATAAAGCTTTTTTGTGGAGTGCGGTTGTGGGAAATAAATTGGCCTCGGACATAACCCACAATGGAAAGAACATCACCAGGGGACAAGTGAAGAAAATAGTTGTTGATTGAATGGTTGTTTACTCACTAGGATAGATTTCACGTACTACGAGAATAAATGGATTAAACTCACATAACATAGAACATGTAAAGAAATCATTCACGAATACATAGTGCACAAAATAAGATATTGCATTCATTCATCAAGTATAATAGCAATTACACCACAGTATCACGATGTCAGGTCTTGACTACAATGAGATGATCAATTATATAACTAGCCGAGGTTGGTTGAGATACCAACTGTCAGCAACCACTCCTATAACTACCCAACTGTCGAGATTAGTTCTCGATTACAACTCATAATAATCTAAACTGTGCTTAGGTATTATTTATTTGGCCAACTATGGCTGACTACAACCCGACTACGACCGACTACGACTCAACTACAGTCAACAACCTGACTACAACTCAACTACGGCCAACTACATCATCCCCCCCACAATAGTAGTTGTCTTCTAGACGACAAAAAACAAAAAGGAGGATTACAAAAAGGGAAAATCAAGAAGAGGGAGGGTGAGAAGGTTCCCCTGGGCGTACAAATGATGTAGGGGTCGTCGTCACTGACTATCGCTACTGCAGACGTTGAAGCTTCTAGTTGGCTGTCAGTTGCCTCTCACGTGTTATCTTCACCATCTGTACTACCTTGGAATGTTTGGTCTTCGCCCTCTCAAGCTCCTAACTCCTTCCCTCCAACTCCTTATCCTTCGCCCGTAGTTGGCCCTCCCTCTCAGCTAGGAGTCTCTCTACCTCAATCAACTGTGTGTCTCGTTGGCTAGTAGTCTCTCCTTCTCACCCAACTACACATCTCGCTCCGCCAACACTCTCTCCCTCTCAATGGCTATCTGCTCGAGAGCACTCTCTCTGACTACTCCCAGCGTTCCTAGCGGTCCCACCAATGGTGCTACCGGTCCAACCGATGGTGTTGGCAGCTCGACTAATGTTGTGGACAACACTCCTGATACGGCCATCAACACCACTGCTAGTGCGACTAATGTCGATGTCGTCACTGTGAGTGGCACTGATGGTGTGACTGGCGCCGATGCTGTGACTGGCGTGGATGTTGTGACTAGCACCAATGTTGTGATTGACACCGATGGTGTGACTGACGCTAATGTTGTGACTGGTGCCGATGTTGTGATTGGCACCAACATTGTGACTAGAACTAATGCTAAGACTGGCACCGATGTTGTGATTGGTGTAGATGGTATAACTCCCACCGATGGTGTAACTGGTACCGATGGTGTAACTAGTACTGATGGTGTAAGTCTTGGTGGTGTTTCTGACAATCCAAGTGGTGCACTCGGATCCTCTTGGTGGTGCACTCGACAGTCCTCTTGGCGGTGTGCTTGGCGATCATATTGGCAGTGCGCCCGGCGGTTGTCCTGGCGGTGGGCCTGATGATGCAACTGGCGGTGCACCTAGCAGTGCAACTAGCGATGCAACTGGCGGTGCAATTGGCGATGCAACTGGCGGTGCACCTGGCAATGCAACTGGCAGCACAACTAGCAATGCAATTGGTGATGCAACTCCTGTAGTTGCCTCATTCACTAGTATTGTCTTGTTTATGTCCATCTCCAACAGTGACTGGGCATCGACTGCTAGTGATACCTCCTCTCTCCTTTGCACGACCAACCAATGGAATTGCATTTGTCATACTCTCCAATGCTAGTGTTGCATCATTTCTTCCATCGCCCAATGTGAATGTTGGGTCGTATGTCAAATATTACCTTGTAGTGTTGTACACACATCCTTAGCCTCTCACTATCGTACAGACAACTCCAACCTACATCTTCAGCCTCCCTCAAGCGTACGATTGCACCATCATTCCTGCACTGTACGACTTGACTTCTCCCTTTGTCATACCTTGTATGTCTAAATTCGACCCTCCACACTCTTCGTATGGTTAAACCCTTGCACCATACGACCAAGTACCATACGATGATTGCTTTTATTCATTGAAATTTTTGCATTATCATAGTTATCAGTCATCGCACCAGTCTCTGCCAATATCGTCGTACGTCCTTATGTGTTCTTCGTCGCTGTCGTACAATGACTTCCTTGGACCGTCATATGTCCTTATGTGTTCTTCGTCGTTGCCATATGATGACTTCCTCAAACCGCCTTACTAACCACCATACTACCTGATTCCCTTTCTGAGCGAGCCGTATGGTTTTATAATTTCCTAGTTGTGGCTGTATGTTGAGTCATACATGTTTTCCTTTTGCTCGTCATACTATGTATCCTTGCTCTTTCCGTACGATTAAGACCTTCCTCCTTCGCCGTACAATCTTGTGATTTACCTTTTTTATGTTCAGTTCTTCATACTTGATCATCTTGTCCCTTTCAAATTTTTGTTGGTGTGTCATCTACTTTGTCCACTCCTTTGTATTCATCGTATTCCAAAGGAAATGCTTGGCTCATCGATGCTCCATCTTCTTCTCTAGTTTCTTTAATTTGCAACATGTTACAATCTTGCCGGAATACTTCATAGTCCTCCATTTGCTAGTGGAATAATCCATTTAGTGAGCTTGTCTCATTCTCCAAGCATTCTTGGAGGTCCAGAACACCTTCGTCGTTCAATTCTATAGTTCCCCTTTCTTCATCCATTCGACATCCTCCTTCAGATTCAGAGTCTGACGATACCAATTCTTCACTGACTGCTTGATTTCTCGAGTTAATTACATATTTTATGCCGTTGCTTTCTATGGATAGTGTGTTTCTCTTCCAATTATGATCTTTGGCTGATACCAACCATCCCCTTCCAAGCAGTGCATTGTATGCCATTTTCTGCAATGGAATGACTACAAAGTTTAGTAAGAACGGTTGTGTCCTGCTCGTCACCTTCTACGCCATCAGTGTTCCCCACGGCTTGATACCATTTTGGTTGGCGCCCACCAATTGGAACGTCGGTGGCTAGAGTGTAGGTTTCCCAAGACTTTTCCATGTGTCTTCAGGTAGTACGTTGACTCCCGATCATCCATTGACGACCGTGTTTGTCAAATTCTTTCCTCCAATCTCCATTTGTACAATTGTCGATCTCTTCCCGACATTTGTTGTCAGCAACATTGGGTCGATGACTTGTTCACCCTCGGGTGTTGGATCTGCTACCAATTCCTTTTCCCTTCTTGTCGTTGATGTTGTTCATCACCAACTGTGTTCATGATCGCCATTCCAAGTTGTGGCATCGTCTGGAGAAGGTCGATCACTTTGATGGGTACAATGGTCTGCAATACCTGCCATACGATGTTCTTTTCTCCCACCGACCGCCAAGATGTACTTGGGGTTTCCAGAGAGGTTCTTTGTTCCTTAGCTATCACCTGCTCCACCTTTGCTTTTGTTCCATTCGCTGCATTTTTGTACATGGGTTAGGCTAGGTGGCTTTCTTTGTTTGTGCTCTCATGATCGCCAAGACCTCCTCTTCGGCTACCTCCAGCATATTTATGCCTTTCTGTTTCGGGCAGTAAGTGTCTTCGTGATCACCCAGTCCACACCACTTATAGAGTCTTCCTCCCGTACCTTGACTATTTTGGCATTCCCTGGAAAAGTGACCCCATTCGTTGCACTTCCGACATTGTATCATGGGTCGACCTTTGCTGTCATATTGTATTCTGTTTCTCGGACTTCTATTGTTTTGGTAACCTCCAGGGGACACATTGCTATTGTGTTGGGGCTTCGATGGTGTGGTCGGAGGGGTTGACTATTCCCCTTGTGCGAAGAATACTTGTGTACTTCTCCTCTTCAAATAGTATGGGCATTCCTTGATAAAATGTCCCATCATTTGGTAGATATCGCAAAACAACTTCTTTGGGCAATTTTCCTTTGTGTGGCCTTCCCCCTTGCAGTCCATGCAGCAAAACTCTTCAGTTTCTTTCGTACTCTCCTTCTTGGCCTTTAGTTCCTTCATCATTATTAGCATGTCTCTCCTTAGTGCTTGGATGGTCTCTGACTCACCCTCATTGTTGTCGTTCGTACTCTCCTCATCGTCCATCTTCCTCTTCCCTCAAGAGGATGTTTTGTTTTCACTTCCTATATCCATCGCCCGATTGTATGCTTCAGCATACGATGACGGAGGTATGACTTTCATCTTTTTCCTCAATGATGGTAGTAGCCCTTCGATGAACCATCGTTTCTTCAAACCATCAATCGGCTAAGTCTCTAGTTTCACTAGTAACTGCTCAAGCCTACAATTATAGGCCCGTACATTCTCATGCTTTCCTTGCTTCGTGTTATATATTTCTACCACAATTTCATTGTTGTCCCTGAGAAGTTTAAATTCATCTTCAAATGCTCTCTTGCGTAATTGCCATGAGACTTTTTGTGCTACTTAAAGTTCCATGTACCAATCTATAGCTATGCCTCTTAGCGTTGTTGGGAACGCTCGTAGCCAATAATCCACATCATCCTGCCCATTCGCTATCCATATCATCTCACACGTTTTGCAATGACATACAAGATCCTTTGAACCATCCCCCGTGAACTTTGGCAACTTTTGCCTCTCAGCTGGCAAAGTCACCATGTTTCTTCCCCGATACCCTCCTTGTGCATTGGACCCGATTGGACTGTTTCTCCCCTGACGTTCTGTCTAGGGTTCTTTGGCTTAGGTCCTCCAATTCTCGATTCTGCATCATCCGATATGGACAACTCTCGAATACGAGTTATACTGTTTTCAAGTTCTTTTAATAGTTCATTTTCATCATTTTCAAATTTTTATTTATCTGCTACAGACGGTGTCCTAAAGGTTCATTCGGCAGTTTCCTTGACAAGGTTTTGGTGCAATTTAGGAATGGATTGGTTTATTTCATTAATGTCTTCATTCGTTTCTCCAATAATTTGTTTCAATCTTCTCCATCGAGTTTTTTGTTCCTTTAATCTGAGTGATCTTTGCACTCTTTCCTCAAGTGTTTCTTGCTCGCTTGGTACTCAGCTTTTGTCCTTATTGGGTTGTACGAGCATTAATTGTTGGTCATACAATCATTAGTTGCCGGGAGTACTCCTCCGACTAGTGGCACGTTCCTCCTCCTCCCATTTGCTTCTTTCCTCGTACCGTTGTAGTATTTGTTGTCTTTGGCATTCTTGGTCACTCTCTGCCCGAAGATCCTGCAGTATGATGTATTTATTGTTGGTCGTATTGTTATTAGTTGCTAAGAGTACGCCTTTGACTGGTGTCATGTTCCTCCTCCCGTTTGCTTCTTTCCTCGTACCATTGTAGTATTTGTTGTCTTTGGCATTCTTGGTCACTCTCTGCCCGAAGATCTTTCAATATGATGTAATGACGTGCAAGCAACCTTGGCAATCGATTGAGGAAATGGTTGACCTCTGGGTTGACATGCAGTCTATCCTAGATGACCGACTAAGGGATGTCTTGCCTGAGAGCCTCCCTCCGTACGTGATCCCTCAACAAGATGTCCCACAGGTTCACCAAATCCTTTGTCAGCGCGTCTTCCCTATCTTCATTTGCTTGCACCAATTCCTTGATCGGCTGACCCATCATGACGCCATTCTTCCATCAGGGTGATTTTACCAAGTTCACTTAGGCAACGACGCCAAATGTTTACTCGCTAGGATAGATTTAGCGTACTACGATAGTAAATGGATTAAACTCAAAGAACATAGAACATGTACAGAAATCATTCATGAATACATAGTGCACAAAATAAGATATTGCATTCATTCATCAACTATAACAGCAATTACATCACAATATCATGATGTCGGGTCTCAACTACAATGAGATGATCAATTATATAACTGGCTGAGGTTGGTTGAGATACCAACCATCAGCAACCACTCCTATAACTACCCAACCATCAAGATTAGTTCCCAATTACAACTCATAATAATCTAAACTGTGCTCAGGTATTATTTATTTGGCCAACTATGGCCGACTATGGCCGAGTACGACCCAACTCTCTGTCTACCTCTTCAATACCACTTGTTAGTAATTATGGAGCAAACAGGTATACACTAGAAAATATGTAGACCATGCACATATTTTTATGATAGGTAAAAACAATCAAAATATGTCAATAGTGCCCACCTCTGGATAGAGAAAAACTAAACCAAGGGCTGTGGATGGGCAGAATGGTAATGGAAAAATTAGCAGTTAACAAAAACAGATATGTCTGTAAACCAGAAATGTACAGCCCCATACTAATAGAAGATATTCATATGAATACAAAAGTTAATGCCATAAACACAGTTCCTTTCATTAATTTGTGGGTATTTTAACATTAACAGAAGAAATGACAATATTTCTTAATTTCTGTACTCCTGCACAAGGCCACTACCCAATCAAAACACTGCCTTGTTGTAACACACATGAAACCTTCTGATATCAATTGTCTGTTTGCATGATTGATCTTAAAAGCCCTTCTGTCAGCAATTGCTGGTTTGCTTCAATGATCCTCAAAGCCCTCTGCACGAAAGTGTATACTCTGGTTTTGCATGAGGAAAAAGAAGGTACATGAATTGGTTGCTCTTACTCAAACAGATCTTCATACTTAATGCTAGTGTATATCAAAAACTAGGAGAGACTATGACAGAAAAAACAGCAAACACTTCCTGTCCATGGAAGAACCCAGTTCATTTTTCCTTCTCTTTCTTTCATGGTAGCACCCAATTCATAAAAATAAGGGTACATAATATGCACAAAATATAATTTCAAGCCCCATAAATGGATTAAAAAATGAGGCTCCCAACCCACCAGTTTAGACCTGGATATGCATCGTGTTCCACTATAGTATTTGTTGGAAGTATGAATACATGGAATTTGAAAGAATTTGATGGCACACACTTCAATGTGTGTATGCTTGTATTTATTATTGAATTGGGAAGTAACATTGGCAGTATAGTTAGTGTAAAATGACTTTGCAATGTTTTGGTAATATGTTTGTACCCAATTGTGTATTTATTACTTGTCAGCTTGCAGGTAGTTGCTAAGAGTTAATTGTCAGTAGTTGTCAATGGTTGTGCTCTACTTGGCAACCGTCAGGTACTTTAAATAGATTTTTTCATATTCAAGGAAGGCAGTCTAATTGTGTACGTGATCCTCCCCAGTCTACACTTCGATTGTACAAGCACTACCTTGAAATAAAGTATTCATTGGTTTAATCTACAATTATCTAGTGTGTGCTGTTATATTTCATTTATATTGCAATTCGTAATGTTATAATTTTTTTGTAAACATTTGTTGTCATTTCCCATACAAAGTCATGATAGATTCATAAAGAACCAATATTGATCAACAACTGCCAATTACAATGAAGACCAACGAAATTAATGCCATTAAGCTCAAATAAAGGTGGGTGAAGGTCAAAGCATAGTCCAGGGGCAGACCATGAAACTAGGTGATCCCTCCAACTAGTGGAACAACAAGAACGGAGGAGGAGGAGGCTCCAAGAAGCAGCCAATTCCATAAATGCATCAGTCTGAAAAGAAAATTAAAGTAAAAGACAAAGTGAGAACCAAAGTATAAGCCAAAGTTGTAGTCAAGAACACAAATGTCAAAACATTCAACCGACTATGAACAATGGCCTACACATAGGGAGGAAGAGTGTATTCAGATCACACATCTCCCCCTTCCAAAAAGGGTGTGTGAACCTTACATACCAAGTTTGATACAAAGAATCGATAGAGCCTCCTCTAGACAAGTCATCATTGTGACTAAGTCCAAGGACTTCTTCACAAACAGAGAGGGGTGCATTGGCTAGAAACCTTCAAGGCATCAAAGACTTGTTGATAGAAGAGGAAAGTGAGCCAAAAACTCAGGACAAAGGATTGGTGCAGAGAAAAGGGAGCCAAAGGGTGATACAAGTGTGCGGAACACTGAAGTCTCCAAAAGAGTCTGAGATTCTCACATGTCTGAGGGTGCCAAGAGAGCACTGAAATGTTTACTGTTGTTTTAATTTGTCACTTTCGTGACAATACAAAACAGAACAGTGGATAACGAAATCCTCTCTTCAAATTCACAAGGGAAGCTCCCTAATTTTATCTGCTCTAAAATCTAAAACAAAAAAAAAAATCTGCTAATATGAACAATAAACGATTTGTTTTTTGGGAATTTTCCATAAGGATAAAATAAATAAGCAAACTTGACTTATCTGCTTTTATCTCAGAGGCTCAAGTAGGAGAATTTGATGAACTTCATTTCTCAACAATGAACTTTCTCAACTCATGACAACTAAAACATAAACAAAAATAATATCCAAAGATTGAAACAAAGATCTTTGGAATTGTATCAACGATTAATTTGGTCTTGAAGAAAACATAACACATAGAGGCAGAAGATGCTTCAGTTCTTGAAATGCACTGTATAAAGCTGGCTTTTGGATCGACAGCAGGGTCCCAAAAGACTGCCCACTTTGACTTATAATATATATATATATAGGTAGGACTCCTTAATCATAGGTACCTCTGTGCTACAGTTGCAGTTACTAATAAGAAATCATTCGAGCTGCCAGCTTGTTCCTAACTCTTATCATGTGCAGCTACTTTATTGATATTTTGTGGAAACACTGCCAAGCACATTCTTTAACGTATGGGAAGCCTCTTGCACCAACCTTCCTAAGCTAGTCTATATTGCAGTTGCACATTCTAAATCAACACAGACCCCACTTCCAATAGATTATGAAGCTACAAAAGAACTTACTCCAACCTTTGTTCATTTCTATTCTTGTCCCCACCAAAAAGGTTAACCAAAATAATGATGATAAAACTCAGCAAGAGTCCCTAAATTTACAGATCGGGAAAATTTTGGAAAATAATTGACAACTGACCAACAAACAAAATATATATTTAATTTTTAAAAATTTAATAGAAAAGTATCAAAAATAAAATAAAAACTACGAATCAATATTATTTTCACATAAACATCCACATGCCACAAATGTTGCAAGACTCGCCAAAAACTCGGCGAGTTTTTGAAAACTCACGAGTTTTTTGGCCTAGCGAGTTTTCCAGGCAATTGTACGCCTGGAAAACTCGTCGTACATTCTGGAAAAACTCGTCATACTTTTGGCGAGTTTTTCCAGAATGTACGACGAGTTTTTGAGAAAAACCCGCACGACTCTGCACACCCAGGCAGCCGCTAAAAAGAGATTTTAAGTTGCTTTTTTTCATTCATTCTCTTCTCACACTCAGCAAAAAACCTCTCCAAGGCATTGTGCACTCATTTGCAGCGATTTACATCCAAAAGACAAGATTTGAAGGGCATTTACATCGAATTTAGAAGGCAAATTGGATTTTCAGGTAGGGTTTCTCATTTTTTTTATTCTTTCTTTTTTTAAAAAAAATTCTTCATTCTTGTTGGTTCTATGTTTAAAAATCATCTGAATATAGTGTGAAAATTATTTAAATGCATTTAGATTCATCAAAACAAGATTTAGATTCATGAAAACAAGATTTTTTATGAATTTTTTTACATATTTTGCTGATTTTTTCATTTTTATTAAATTTTCTTAAAACCCTAGTTATTTTTTTTGTTTTGAATCCTCTTTTTTGTTGAATAACATGCTTACAATCTTTTAGATTAGCTTAATTTTTTACTAGTTTGAAGTAATTTTCAGATTTTTACATTTTTTCACATTTTTTTGAAACCCTAGTTATTATTTTTTTTTTTAAATCCAATTTTTTTGTTATGAAAATGTTTAGAATCTAGTGATAGATTTTTAGTAATTTAAACTTAAAGTAATCTCTTTTGATTTAATCTAATTTAGCTTGTTTTTAAATTTTCTATCAAAAACTAACAAGTTGTGCTTTGACTTTCACTTTGTGTAGGTTAATAATTAATTGATAATGGCTTCTGAACCCGCTTCTGCCTCAGGCTCTGTCCCATCCGTGCCTGCAGGATTTGTAGGCAAACGTCCTCCAGGAGCTAGAGATCCTGCCTGGAAGTATGCTTATCTAGGACCCATACCTGGCACAGTATATTGCATTCCATGTAAAAAAATATATCGTGGAGGCATCAATCGCCTCAAGTACCACCTTGCAGGCATCCCTCAACGTGATGCTAAGGAATGTCCTAAAACCACAGAAGAAATAAAAAGACATATGAATGCCATACTTTCAGCTGCAGAAGAAAAAAAAGTGCAAAGAGAGAAGGCAAGAGCAGCAATGCAAGCAACCATTGCCTCTTCTCAAGGTGCTCCAATTGAGTCGGATGATGATTATGATGTTACTCAGGAGATAGTGGGTTCTCTTCGTGGCCCACGTGTGCGAAGGTCAAGGCAATCCGTTGGCACCTCGACCTCCATCCCTTCATCTTCCTCTAGTAGAGCACCAGGGGCAGGGGCAACTGCAGGACCTACACGGTTGGATAGTTATTTTGTGCCTAGAAACACACCTGGTGCACAACCTTCCTTAGAGGCGACTGGATGGAATAGGGAGGTGCATGAGCAAGCAGACATTGCTTGTGCAGATTTTTGGTATTTTAACAATATCCCTTTCAATGTGGCGAGTTCTCCTTACTGGCAGAATTTGGTCACCGCATTGACAGTTGCAGGAAAAGGCTACAAGGCGCCTTCTCGCATGGACTTGAGTGGGAGGTTAGTTTATGTTCTTTAATTTATGTTTTTTAAGTTTAATTTATGATGAATTTAAGCTATTTTTTTTGTTTACAAATTAAAATTGTGTACTTAATTTCACTTTGTACTTGTAGGTTGCTTGCTAATGCAACTGAAAGGGCAAGGGCAGCAGTAGAGGAGCAAAAAGAAAAATGGCAAAAATATGGCTGCTCTATTCTTTCTGATGGGTGGACGGATGGAAAAAACCGTACCATCATTAATTTCTTGGTTGCATGCAAAGAAGAGGTGGTGTTCTTAAAATCAATTGATGCCTCCCACATTGTAAAAAGTGCAGAAAATTTGGCTAAGATGTTGGAGGAAGTTTGCATGGAGGTGGGGATTGCAAATGTTGTGCAAATCATAACTGATAATGCAGCAGCATATGTGGCAGCAGGAAGACTCCTCCAAGATAGACACCCCTCAATTTTTTGGACACCATGTGCAGCCCATGTCCTTGACCTTCTTTTGGAGGACATAGGAAAACTAGATTGGGTCACACCAGTTGTAGAGGACGCGAGGAGGATCACTAAATATATCTACAATCACCCTTGGGTTCTTCGCTTGATGAGGGAGCACACCCATGGGAAAGAATTGGTGAGGCCAGGTGTCACAAGGTTTGCAACGATTTTCTTAACGTTGCAAAGCATTCTTAGTTCTTTGACTTCTTTAAAACAAATGTTTGTGAGTCAACCATGGATGGACTCAACCTATTCGAAGAAGCCAGAAGGAGATAAGGTGTCAAAAATTGTGTTTGATACCCAATTTGCACAAAGGGCAGCAGAGATTGTGAAGGTAACTTCAATTTCAAAACTTTGAATTTGAATTCAAATTGAATAAATTTTTTAATGTCTTTCATTGTAAATTTGAAACTCTAATCTTTTTGCATTTTTATATTGTAATTTGTAGGTGTCAGAGCCCTTGGTTAGAGTGCTCCGCTTGGTGGATGGGGATAAAATCCCAATGGGATATCTTTATGAGGCCATGGATAGGGCCAAGGAGGCTATAAGAAATTATTATAAAGGGGACAGCCTCAAATTTGATCCCATTTGGGAGATTATTGACAGGAGGTGGAACCATCAACTCCACCAACCCCTCCATGCAGCAGGGTACTTCTTGAACCCTCATTTCTTCCATTCAAGCACCTACTCAGATCCTACTGGAGAGGTTATGGAGGGCCTCATGAAGTGCATTCAAAGGATGTCACCTGACCTTGATGCGGGAGACCTCATTGTTAATGAAATCCAAAGTTATAGAGAAAAAAGGGGTGCACTCTTCTCTTTAGAGCTAGCAAAGAGAGCAATACACAATCAGCCACCAAGTATAAAATTTGAAATTTACAAGTTACAAATATTGATAATTTGATAAAATATGTTTTCAACTTTTGAGTTTTGACTTTCCTTTCTAAGTTTCTAAGTTCTCTTGTAACTCTTAATTTGTTTTTTGTAGATGTTTGGTGGTCAAATTGGGGTGGAAATACCCCACATCTCCAACAATTTGCCCTCTGTGTCTTATCACAGCCTTGTAGTTCGTCCAATTGTGAGCGCAATTGGAGTTTGTTTGAGGCCATCCACACAAAGAAAAGGAACAAACTAGCTCAAAAACGCCTGAATGACCTTGTATATGTGCAATATAATCTTCGGTTGTGCACAAAACAGGTTAAGGAAATATCAGATGATCCAATTGATTTGGATGAGATAGATCCATACAATGATTGGATAGGGCGAGATGAGCAACCTTCATTGTTTTCCGAGGATGAGATCTATGACTTTGAGTGACAAGCAATGGAGGAGGGGGGTGGATTTGCATTCTCATTGGATGACATTGAGGATGATCCTGAGGAGTCATTGGTAGTGCCAGAGCCACCAGCAGTAGCCTCTACATCCAGGATGGAGGTTGAGCAGCCACAGCAAATGCCTACGACTACACCCTCTCCCGTAGTGAGAAGTACTAGACATGGGAAGAGGAAGATGTGAATTTGTAAAAGCTGAAATATATTAATGTTGTATTTACTTTCAGTTTTACAAAAACTATTTGCTATTTTCATTTTGTTTCAGACTATCAGTATCAGCGTATTGAGCATTCCACATGGGGATGCAATTTTGTATCTAATTTTCTTTCAAATCAATCAAATATAACTAGATTCAGCTTGTTTCTTCTATGTACTCATTTTATTGACTCATTGGACGCATCTTATCTTTGAATTTTGCAAAAAAAATGTGTTTTTAATGAAGTTTAAGCAATTTTTTAAGTTGCCGAGTTTTTTCCATACCATATTTTCCGGGCTTGGCGAGTTTTTGCAATTGGCGAGTTTTTCAACTATGATTGAAATTATAAACCATAAATGTCATATTAAATAATTAAAGGTTTAGCCAGTATTAAAAACATGAGCATACAACTTCCAAGAGACAAAAACAAGTACATAGTTCAAATCAAAATTATAAAAACTACAAAAGCAACATCAATCCCATCTACCCCAGTAGAAATTTATATAACTGCTAGCAATCGATACTATAGGCTGCCATGTATGGCCTAAAACAGATTGGAAGGAGGATGTCCATACAATCAGGATGAAGCTATTGGCCATTTTCCTATGTTGCTATAAATCTGAGAGTATGATCCCGATCCAACTTCTCTATATGCAGACAGAAAGATTTAGTTGTGTTACCAAAAATCCTGGCTCATTTTGACAGATTATGAATAAGAAACTAAGGAGCGATATATCTCGATTAGAAACACTATAAAAAGGCCTTTTGTTATAATTTTTATATTTAAAATTTTAAGTTATCACCAAATAACTTAAATCTTTAATATATAGCACTAACCTTTTGATAGTCCCGATATCAGCATTTAGTTAAAAAGAATTTGAGTTTGGCAATACAATCTTTGAAATTACCAAAACCCAAACATGGTGATCCATCGTCAAATTGCCAATCATTAGTTGAATATAGTAACAATGCCAAAAGTCAAACAAGCTAGACACTATTGTGTCTTTAGCATTGATCCCAGACAAAAAAAAATCTTATAAAAGATTTGTAGACTGTGCATGTCCATGATCATAAACATTGCTAAAGACATTCACAAACTTGTATATGAATATACACATATATTAATCAAAAGAGAATAGAAGCCGTAACATCCGACATGTAATTTAACAAAAACTTGATTTATAATAGATTCATTTCTCATTTATCAGCATAAGGGAGCTAATACCTAATAGAACTTTTAGGAATAATTTTCCCAAAGGGCAACAGTGTAGTGGAGATGTGAAAAAACTCACGTTGTCATGAGCACTGAAAGTGCTACATTTCCCTTAGATATGTATGTTGCAACATTTGACGCTTGACCTCCAGGGCAACAGGACACCAAAATAAGACCAGTTGCAAGAGGAGCAGAAAGTTTTAGGCTCTGTTACACATGCAGTTCAATGCTAGCATAAGCGAAAATACAAGTTATTTGATACATAAATATTCTTGATGAGTCAACAGATAATTCTACATAGGGAAGTCTTTATAAAAACAATGCTGCATTTGAGTGTGGAAAGACTAGTTGTTCCTGTTAGTATGGCAAGAACAGAAGATAAGGCTTTATCATTTACAAGCAATGAGATTGATAACTGTATTCAACTGACATTGTAATACCATTAAAGTGAAATCTAGGTCCATATTTGATAAATCTGAATGGAGCTTACCGAAGCAATCATGAATCCTAGAAGTGGTTTTATAAAGTATTGTGCTATAAATCCCACACCAACCTACACGAAGAGATTGATAAATTCAGAACAGTTCAAACTTATTACAAGTTGCCAAAACTATAGTTACTACCTAAAACAGGAATTCCAATTTTCCAAAAGTAAAATCATAAAATAAGATGGTATCTGACCGTCCATGGGTTTCTCAAGCATCTCCTAAAATCTTCAAATGTTAATGTCAACCCCATCGAAAGCATGAGAAACCCTAGACCCACAGTGAACAAATCTGTCTGCAACCATGTAACCTGCATGTAGATAAAATGGCTTTAAATATTTTTTCTTATCCAGGCAATGGTAAGATTGGTCAACATGCATATCTAACCAATGAAATAGTATTAATATGATAGTAGCAACAATTTCTTCAAAACTAGATAATAAACATGAATTCATAAAAATGAAACAAAATGGTTCAACATGAAAAAACTAGAAATTTTTCGCATCATTAGAGGAAGTATAAAATTACTGCTGAAGGTTTGCATATGCCAATTGTTGTGCCAATTATCACCTGAAAACAAGACACAATAGGAAAGTGTCAATGTTGAATTTGAAATATTCTCATAACCACAACAGGCCTACAGGTCAAAAAGAGCACTGTCATTTCAAATTGCCAAACTGGAAGCATTTAGAAAGTTTCTCATGGACCGTGTCTTCATAATTATCAAGGGATCAAAGGAATAAAAAGTACTTGAAGCACTATAGCAACAAGTCATAGGAAACTTCAAATGCTTACCCATACAGGAAAAAGAGTAGTTAACAACTCCACAACCTTCTCAAATTGACTTAACTCCCCAGAAGCTGGACTAGGAACATCCCCAACAGCATTTGTTTCAGCTTTGCATACTTGTCTCCTGCCATGGCTACCAATGCTTTCAATCTAGTTTAGACCACCAAATTTTGGAGCAGCAAAGATAGAAAACACAAGAATCCACAAGGTGACGAGAACAAATTCTCTTTGCCTAACAAATCTTTCTTATATAAAACTTATGAGAATGCTAAATTACTGAGGAATTAATGATTGTTTATCAACCATGCAAGTAGAATCTCCCATCCTCCCTTCCTCCCTCTCCTAGAATGGAATGCAATAAAACTGTTTTAGTTTATGTAGAAACTCGTTTTCTCACTGTTTCTGAAACTGCTTGTTTTTGCTTGTTTTTTGAGTGTTTTTTATTTTTTTTGTGTTTTTTTGCATAAAGAGATAAAATGCGATTTTTGAAGGAAATGATACAAAAATCTCTGATAAATACAATAAGGTAAAAACTAACACAAATAGACTCTGGAATCAATAGCTATTAATTGTATTATTCTTCCTCAGCAATTACAATATTGAAAACCTAACATGCAGACCAAAATACAAAGCTGATTTGCATTATTCAAAAACCTGGTTTGCTAGTTGCAGCCGCCTGGGATGATGATGAAATGGTGCGGCTATCAATAAAATCAATTTCTCCCTCCGCCAGATGATTGCTGATGAACCCAAAGGTATAGGCGCCTCATTTGATGAAGTCAGAAAGCCAAAAGGGAAGGCGTTTTTCCCTAGATGAAAAGTACAGCCTTGTACTTGATGGTACGGCCCCAGCTGCAGCAAATAAGAATTCCGTACAGTTTGAAAAGAGGTGCCAAATAAAAAACTAAACCAGCCGCTAATGGTTTTCTCTTCCCCTGATGATATTGGATTAATCTCTGAACAAATGGATCCTCTGAATAGGCTCTGTAATAACTTCTGGATGAAGCTATCTCTCTGACAGGCAATAAATCAGCTGATATTTCACAGCCTCTAAACTGTAGACACTGAAAATGGCTCGTTCTCCAATGCAGAATGAAAACTGGAACCCTAGGCTCTGTTCTCTGAAGAAGTAATTTGCAAAAATTCGATTTCATAACATAATGATGTTTTTTCACAAGTGAAAACCTTATATTCTTCAAGAGGGTCGACTTCTCTCCAAAAAGCATCATTTAAATAAAGTTGAATTTTCACTTTTAATATTTCCATAGTTTGCACGCACTTTTAATTATAATTAATAATTAAAAAGTGGCCCCTTCTTCATGTTGGTCGACCCCTTCCTTTAAGTCACTTAAGTTATAATATTTAATTATATTATAACTTTATAATATAAGCCTTTAATTAATTAATATTTATTTTAGCAAACAAATATTAATATCTCTCTCAAAATAGGTCCAAAAGACGAACCGTCTGAAGCCAGATGATAAGTGACTGAATCAACATACGACCAAACCATACTGCTAAAAATAGCAGGGGTGCTCTGCTGAGTGACTCTACTTACTAAAAATAGTAAGTCAAGCAAATGATGTCCAAACGACTCCGAACGAAAGCCAAGCTAAATGATTCTGCCAACTGAAGCCAAGCCAAGCCTCAACCAGACCCTCTATCCACCCTATCAGCCTACGAGGGTCACATAATAGGCTAATCTCAAGAACTGAGAGATGTCAACTGGAAGGGGACATTACAGTCCGCCCCTCCTGAAATTGCTTGTCCTCAAGCAATCTCAACTCCGGATGCTGCAAAATCTCCTCACTCTCCCACGTAGCATCCTCCCCTGGTAAATCTCTCCATTTCACCAAGTATTCCCTAATAGTCCTCCTGCGCAACTGTCTCTCTCTGTATTCTAGGATCGACTCAGGAACTAAGATCAACTTTCCCTCATCATCTAAGGGAGGTAATACTGCTGAAGGTACCACACGGTGTCCCAACGCCTTCTTGAGACGTGACACATGAAAAACATTGTGGACCTTACTATCCGCCGGAAGCTCTAGCTCATAAGCCACCTCTCCAACACGCCTCAGAATCCTGAAAGGACCATAATACCGCGGCTTAAGATTCTCCGATCCACTCGTCCTAAGAGTAGACTGACGGTAGGGCTGCAGCATGAGATATACTATGTCTCCCACCTCAAAAGATCTCTCTTTCCTCTTCTGATCTGCATACTGCTTCTGCTGATTCTGTGCCTTAGCAATATTTTCCTTAAGAGCCCTCATAGTGTCCTGACTCTCCTACAATAAATCTCCAGCACTAGGCACTCTACTGTCACTTAGTAGAAAATCTAGAAAACTAGGCGCCTCATAACCATACAATGCCATGAAGGGGGACATCTGAATGGTCATGTGAAAAGTAGTATTGTAACAATACTCGCATAAATATATCCACTTGACCCACGCCTTTTGCTGCCCTGCAATGTAATTCCTGAGGTAGCTTTCCACCCATTTGTTCACTATTTCCGTCTAACCATCGGTCTGCAGGTGGTAACTGGCGCTCAGTGTAAGCTCGGTCCCACAAAGTCTGAACACCTCCTGCCAGAAGTGACTCAGGAACCGACTATCCCTGTCGCTAACTATGCTCCGAAGCAACCCATGTAATTTGAAAACCTCACGGAAGAAAACCTCTGCTACCTGTGTAGCTGTATAAGTGGTGGTGATCGGAAAGAAGTGGGCATACTTCTTCAACCGATCCACAACTACATATATGCAATCACGTCCCTGGGCTTTAGGCAAGCCCATAATAAAATCCATCGACATGCATTCCCAATTCCTATCAGGAATCGGAAGTGGTTGCAACAATCCTGTCGGATACGTGTTCTCCTACTTGTTCTGCTGACAAACAAGGCACTCACGCACATACTGAAGAACATCTGCCTTAAGACCCTTCCATGTAAACCTTTCCCGAACCTGTCTGTATGTTTTGAAGTACCCGGGATGCCCTGCTGTGGGTACATCATGAAAGGCTCGCATAATGGTGTTCATCTCAGATCCTGGGATCAAGAAAATCCTGTTCTTGTAGATGATCAAGTCATTCACAATTGTGTACCTGGTGTCCACCATAGATCCCTCAACAATACCAGATGCCCAAGTATCCTTGGCATACTCTGCCACAATCAAATGCCTCCAGTCCTCTGCAATATGTACCATAGAACTCAGATAAGGCCAGCGTGACAGGGCGTCAGCAACAACATTCTGGGTACCCTTGATGTAGGTGATATCAAAGTCATATGCCTGTAACTTACTCACCCACTTCTGCTAACGGTCATTTAAATCTCGCTGCCCCAGGAAATGCCTCAAGCTATTATGATTAGTTTTAATACAAAACTTACTGCCCACGAGATATTGCCTGAATGTGGCCAAGGCATGCATTATGGCCAGCATTTCCTTATCATAAATACTGTAAAGCCTCTCTGGTCCTCTGAGTTTTCTGCTCTCATACACAATTGGGTGTTTGTCCTGCATAAGCACCGTTCCAATACCCTCACCTGAAGCATCACACTGAAGCTCAAAAGGCTTCGTAAAATCTGGTAGTGCCAACACTGGACACGTAGTCATAAGCTCCTTGAACCTCACAAAACACTCCTGTGCCTCAAGGGTCCAAAAGAATGCACCTTTTTTTAACAAATCCGTGATAGGTGTTGCATGGCGTGAATATCCACTGACAAATCTGTGATAGAAACCGCATAACCCAAGGAATCCTCGCAACTGTGTAAGGTTCGCTGGAGTAGGCCAATCTACGATAGCACGGATCTTCTCAGTATCCATCTGAACTCCCTCTGCACTGATGATATGGCCTAAGTATAACAACTCAGTCATCCCTAAATCACACTTGGACTCCTTGGCGTACAAGGACTCCCTCTCCAAAATGCTGAGTACTGTATCCAAATGAGCCAAATGCTCCTGCCAAGTCCTGCTGTAGATCAGAATATCATCGAAGAAGACAAGTACATATCTCCTCAGATGTGAATGGAAGACCCTGTTCATGGTGGACTGGAATGTCGCTGGAGCGTTGGTTAGCCCAAATGGCATCACCACAAACTCGAAGTGTCCACAATGACAACGAAAAGCAATCTTCTCAACATCCTGCTCACGGACTCTAATCTGGTGATATCCCGATCTCAAGTCTATCTTCAAGAAGTAACAGGCACTGTGGAGCTCATCAATAAGCTCATCTATACGGGGTATGGGATACCTGTTCTTGATGGTCCTCTTATTCAGGACTCTGTAATCAATGCACATACGAAGTGTACCATCTTTCTTCTTCACTAGAACCACTGAAGAAGCAAATGGTGATTTACTTGGCCGAATGTGACCCATAGCAAGTAGCTCCTTGATAGTCTTCTTTATCTCATCCTTAAGCCGCTTCGGATGTCTGTAAGGAGTAATCATGACGGGCTTAGCCCTCCTCAAGCTCTATGATGTGCTCAATGCCCCTGTCTGGAGGTCTCCCTGGTGGAATATCACTGAAAACCTTCCCATGCTTAACTCTGATCTGCTGAATGTCAGGGTGATACTCGGTCTTATGCTGTCCCTCCTGTATAGGTGTCAAAGTGCACTCGGCAGCCCACTCAACCATGTCATGATGCATAAGTCTCTCCATCCGTCGAAAGGAAATAGTCCTGACGTTACTGTCCCGAATGGCCTTCAGGATATGAGTCTTCCCATCCACATCAAACCGAATCTCCATGTCTTTGAGATGAAGTGTGACTTCCTCAAGGGAATGAAGCCACTTCATGCCCAAAACTAAATCAATATCTCCCATATTCACTACGTAATAATCAAACTTGAATTCATAATTATTCAAGCGCAAAGGGAGATCCTTAATCATACGGTCATATCTGAGAGTGTAACCATCAGCCACCTTAACCCGAATGCCCTCAAACTCCTCGGTTATGAGCCCACGTTTCTCAACAAATCTGGCATCTATAAAATTATGGGTGGCACCTGTGTCCAAAAGGGTGATAACCTTTTGACCAGCCAAAACTCCACGGAGTCTGAAGGATCCCTCCTACTGAATACTAGACAACCATGCCTCCTGGATTTGGAGCTCTGACTCTGCCTCCACCTTAGGCTCTGAAGCCTCTGATTCTGACTCCTCAGAACTCTCCTCCTGTTCGGAATTCTCAGATTCTGAATCCTCATAATAAGCCCACATAACCCTATTGGCCTTACCCTCAGGTCGCAAAGGAAAATCATGGTTAGCGTCATAGGGACCCTTGCAGTAGAAGCAAAGCTTCTTCCTGCGCAAATCATTAAGAGTCTCACGATCCAAAGGTGCTGCTGATTTTCCCTTTGAGTCACTCTTAAAATCAGATTTCTCCTTATTTTTATTGAATCCCTTATTGTCCCTGAATGAAGAAGTATTTCTAGAGTTGAACTTGCTGGATGGTGCTGCAAGTTCCATGCTGCGTGCCTTTTTCATAGCTTCCTGTAACGAAGAAGGATCAAATGCTTTGATCCAACCTCTCAATGGTTCCAACAATCCCTCCATGAAAAGCACAACTAGACGCCTCTCTGATATATTGGGAACCATTACTGACAATCGCTGGAAGTCTCCTATGTAGGACTCCAAACTACCAACCTGTCGCAACTGGGCCAAGTCTCTAAAGTAAGACTCAGGATCCTTGTCGAATCGTTCCACCAACCTGTCTACGAACTCCTGGTAAGTGGTGATACGATCATGCTGAAGTGTCACCATCCCGTGATGCCACCAGTCATAAGCTGCTCCCTCAAGATGCAAAGTAGCATATCTAATAGCATCCTCCTCAGCCATGGGACGCAATGTGAGGAAGGTATCCAGCTTACTGATCCAGGCCTGGGCTGTGACCTTGCCACTACCGTCAAACATAGCTAGAGTGAGTCTGTTTGTGGCATGCTTCAGATCACTATTATAATGTCTAGGCCTCCAATCCTGTCGATTCCTACGATGTTCTCTCCTCTGTGTGAGAAATCTATCAAAGGTAATCCTCTCTCTGACCTCCGGGTCAGTAACTCCCACTCATCGTTCGCTGCCATAAGAGTATCAGTGAACATTCCCTCAGGTTCCTCATCTGCAATAGCCTCATCAGGCTCCTGTCTCACAAAAGTAGGCCGGGTAGGCCTGTCTGCTGTCCGTGAAACAGTCCTAGGTGCTCTCCGTGAACCTGCATCACTCCTGTTCTCGTCACGACGTGGTGACGGTCTCCTCGGCGTACCTATCCTCTGTATCGCCATTGTCAACTGTTGTAATACATCAGTTACCTGTTGTTGACCTGTCCGTAAATCTCTCAGAGTGTGTAGGACCTCTGCATCATCATCCCTAGGGTTTGGAGGAATCTCTGTTCTGTCAGCCATGGTACCCGGCTGCCTGTTCACTCCCTGTTCCCTGTCAATCAAAGCTCTCCTGCGAGTGTAATATCTGTGAGTCCAACCTCTTGTGGCTGCATAAGAATCCCAAACCCTCAAGCTGGTAGGAAACCGCTCTGATACCACTGTAGAAACTCGTTTTCTCACTGTTTCTGAAACTGCTTGTTTTTGCTTGTTTTTTGAGTGTTTTGATTTTTTTTTTGTTTTTTTTGCATAAAGAGATAAAATGCGATTTTTGAAGGAAATGATACAAAAATCTCTGATAAATACAATAAGGTAAAAACTAACACAAATAGACTCTGGAATCAATAGCTATTAATTGTATTATTCTTCCTCAGCAATTACAATATTGAAAACCTAACATGCAGACCAAAATACAAAGCTGATTTGCATTATTCAAAAACCTGGTTTGCTAGTTGCAGCCGCCTGGGATGATGATGAAATGGTACGGCTATCAATAAAATCAATTTCTCCCTCCGCCAGATGATTGCTGATGAACCCAGAGGTATAGGCGCCTCATTTGATGAAGTCAAAAAGCCAAAAGGGAAGGCGTTTTGCCCTAGATGAAAAGTACAGCCTTGTAATTGATGGTACGGCCCCAGCTGCAGCAAATAAGAATTCCGTACAGTTTGAAAATAGGTGTCAGATAAAAAACTAAACCAACCGCTAATGGTTTTCTCTTCCCCTGATGATACTGGATTAATCTCTGAACAAATGGATCCTCTGAATAGGCTCTGTAATAACTTCTGGATGAAGCTATCTCTCTGACAGGCAATAAATCAGCTGATATTTCATAGCCTCTAAACTGCAGACACTGAAGATGGCTCGTTCTCCAATGCAGAATGAAAACTGGAACCCTAGGCTCTGTTCTCTGAAGAAGTAATTTGCAAAAATTCGATTTCATAACATAATGATGTTTTTTCACAAGTGAAAACCTTATATTCTTCAAGAGGGTCGACTTCTCTCCAAAAAGCATTATTTAAATAAAGTTGAATTTTCACTTTTAATATTTCCATAGTTTGCACGCACTTTTAATTATAATTAATAATTAAAAAGTGGCCCCTTCTTCATGTTGGTCGACCCCTTCCTTTAAGTCACTTAAGTTATAATATTTAATTATATTATAACTTTATAATATAAGCCCTTAATTAATTAATATTTATTTTAACAAACAAATATTAATATCTCTCTCAAAATAGGTCCAAAAGACGAACCGTCTGAAGCCAGAAGATAAGTGACTGAATCAACATACGACCAAACCATACTGCTAAAAATAGCAGGGGTGCTCTGCTGAGTGACTCTACTTACTAAAAATAGGAAGTCAAGCAAATGATGTCCAAACGACTCCGAACGAAAGCCAAGCTAAATGATTCTACCAACTGAAGCCAAGCCAAGCCTCAACCAGACCCTCTATCCACCCTATCAGCCTACGAGGGTCACATAATAGGCTAATCTCAAGAACTAAGAGATGTCAACTGGAAGGGGACATTACAGTTTATTAGTTCCAGTGACAATCTAGGAAAGAGAGATAATGAATCTACTCTAGCGACATTTTATAAGCAGGAAAAGTTCCTAATTATTATTATTTCTGAAACCAAATGATTATCTCTTACAATGTTCTAGAGATAGAATCCGGAAAGTTTCTAACAGATAGAACAACAATAATGAGCTTTTAGTAGTTACAAATATGGAGTAGATGGTTAGGTAAAGGAACACTACAAAATGGACTATCTGAGTACATTCCAGGGGAATAGAAAAAATATGGGATTATTAAAGAATCTAACAAAATGGTGAAGATAAGTTGCATGTGTGTGACTGGTATCCCAATCAAAGCTCTAATTTTTAAGTTTAATTAACAATAATTATTATGGATAAATATTAAAAGTACTATAGCAAACAGATAAATAGGTAAATGCAGTTCACAATGCAAGCATCGTTTCCAGAATATTTAAGGCAGAAATGTCCTGGTAAACAAAGTAACAAGCAGAAGAAATTAATCAATATAAAAGCTAATACGTGAAACTAATCTACTAACATGCCAAAATAAAAGCGCAGGGTAAAAAACGCTTGTGAGCTTTTTGGAATAAATAAAGCACTCTTTTTGCAGATGTACAAAGCATAAACATACTGCTAATATAATTGCACAACTATTTGTAACCAACTTGGTAAATGTACGTAGAACAGGAATAAGAAATGGGAAGAAATGCCTCTAGTCGATTAAATGGTTGCAATGTTCAATATTTTCTTTAAGAAAATAATTGTGATGTATATTACACTACAAAGCATGAAAGGTACTGTTGATGTGTTTTTTATGACCGCACCAAACAGCAGAACAAAATAGTTTAGGGCTATTCCATTCTCTCTTGATCAAAGTATTCCGTGTGCTAAGATTGCGAGATAGATCACACGTTCAACTCCAAGGTTCCTTAAGTGCGAATAGACCCAGTTTGGTTGATGTGTATTGCTGTGTTCTTACGAGGGGACTTACGTAATTGTTCAGGTTTCTTGCAGTTAGCAGCTAATGTACGATTTCGAAAGGGAATTCTCACATGTATGATTCGGCAATGTGTATCTTTTCCTAAAACTAATCAGAAATATACGGAAAGTAAAAGGGAAAGGGCCTAAGAAATTTATATTCTATTCTAAATGCAGGGTATGTGGGGCTTCGTCTCAATAGACTTCAACCGGATTTCACCTAGCCTCCGTCGGACAGCCTCAGCGAAATCGGTGCAATCTTCAAAGGGGGTAGCAAAAGATGTTCAAATTATAGTTTAACATACATACACCATCAGAACAACGCATATAAGTATGTAAACCACAACCGAAGTTAGACGCAAGATAATGTCCAGTTGACCACGCAAGGCAGACTTCTCATCAACAAGCCGCTAGTGGTATGGGATAAAGCGAAGCTGTCTCAATAAAACACCACACACCGAAGTAAGCTACTTGCATGAATTTAATCTACTTGGATCCGAAAGGAAGAAGAAACCTTGCTAGCATTTCATGACAAGACGAATTCCATCATCAATGAAAAGATCTATTATCATAAAATGTGTTACACAACAATCTCCTCAAAAGTTTTCAAAGGGAAAACTTTCTCTCTTCTCCAAATGATGCAAAATGCTCTACAATACTACACTATCTAGCTCTCTCAATGTCTATCTAATTCTGATCTTCTAATTCTAATTCTAATCTGATCTTATGAATTACAAATGAGGGGGACTCCCCCTTTTATAGCTAGCCAAGTCCCAAAGGACGGCTAGGGTTACAATCAAAAGAGTGGCCAGAATCGCGCCACCTCAGCCCTAACCCTAAAAACTGCCAGAATAGGGAGTGGTACATTAAATGAATCAAAGATTCCCACTCACTCCCAAAAATAGAAAAAGGTAATTAATGCTCCATATTCAATCTTCTAGAAG